>OY748286.1:33075580-33323844 GCA_963556515.1 Nudaria mundana | reverse complement strand
TACTGGGCTTGTTGTGCAAATGATTCTTAGGAAGTGGATGGTAGAGTACAGTCGTACTTAATATATTATTAATTTATTATAATTGTATTTTTATCACGTTTTCTTCTAATTTTGAAGACGTTAAAAATATTCGACCTACCTAACCTAACACAATATATTGTTTTAAGCGTGAACATACTAGAATATTAACTTTTAATTAAACTATCGCGTTACATAATCTATTATAATATTCTACGAGAATTAGCACGGATCATACCGATGCACAGAGGTACATACCTTTTGTGCCTGACGTTTCGACCAGGTAACCACGACCGGTGTAACCTGATCGAAACGTCAGGTACAAAAGGTACCTATGTACTACCTGTGCACATCTATCGGTATGATGCGTGTTAAATCCCTCAGAATATTATAAATAACATACTAGATTATTATTTTAATTTTTATTACAAAAAAAAACAACTTAATACGCACCACTTTGCACAAACTTTCGATTAAAGGATTGTTCAATTATTTTGGCTCTCTTGTTCGTTAAAATCGGGGAATTCCCGTGGCTCCTCTCGGCTTGCGTCGCACGTACTGCATCGGGTTGCGTTCATAAACAAACTCACGGGCGGCGGGCGCGCCTTTATGAAATACTTGATCTACGCACAGCGCAGTTCTTTAATTTCATCTCGTAGGTACCTAATTAATGTAAACTAAACAGCCCATCTGTAAACAGCAAACGTGAATATTATCTTGGAGGAGCCTTGTACAATGCATTAAGTATGTATGTTACTTACTTATCGATAGGTACCTACTCTCCAAAATAAGATTACGTCATCCAAAATAATTTCGGTGGCGCCTCGGGCGCCCCTATCGTCTTGGCGCACGTGTGCGCCGCCCACATCGCACACAGGGGCGGCTCGGCCCTGATGATGTATATATACGAGTATATATCCACAATTAACGGGTCAATTGAATGGAAACATGCTATAATTCACATATATGTAAACACGTACTTTCAAAATAATATATATAAAAAAAAAGGTACCTCCTGCGGGGTGGTACCTTTTTTCTTGATAACTTCGCGAGACCGCGGCCTTTCCCATGTCCATTGCTGCGGGCGTCTCTGGTGACCCCAGTATTCCAGTAACGCCCGGCGGACTTTGGCCACCTGGGTGGCCTCTTCGGGGTTTGGTCGGAATAAAAAAAATCCCGCGTCCTTAGGGTTGGGTTTTAACCCGCGTCGGTGAGTGAATCTGGTTGCGTGCTATGGGGCAAAGGCCTCGCAGCACGCAACCCTTCTAGCCTGCTTCTGTAAGGACGGCGGGTAGCTGTCCCGCCGTCCCCAGGCCCCGATCATGGAGGTCGATGGTCCTGGGCGATGATTCTGCGGCGCCTTCTGCGGGAGATGAGTTTGCGGCGCCCTGGCCGCTGACTGCGGAACTCAGCAGGGAGGGTCGCTCCCTCTCCCTCTTGGCCGCCTCCTTCGCGAGCATGACTTGCTCGTAGAAGGACACGGCTGCGTTACAAACGCCGCGGAACGAGCGACAAAGAGGCACAATCGGTCTCCGCGTTCGGCAGTTATGACGTTGTCACGTTCAACTATCGTCAGTAAACCGACTTTACAGACAACCGATTTTTTTTAAATATTAAATTGAAAGTACGTGTTTACATATATGAATTATAGCATGTTTCCATTCAATTGTCCCGTTAATTGTGGATATCTATATATATAAAAGAAAGTCGTGTTTGTTACAACACTTATAACTCGAGAACGGCTGGACCGATTGCCATGGTTTTTGATTTGTTGGATTTGTTTCCGTCACGAATAGCAGAATACATCTTAAAAACAATGAAATAGATGCTGATTTGTTTATTACATGTAAAACATTAGTTGTACAATCCTGTCAAATAGTGAAACAACAATTAATTTTTTGGAGCTTATGGCCTGGTTGCTGAGAACTTTAAGCAAAAAATTAATTTTTTTATGAAGACATCATGTGTGCGTTCAGAAATTTATTTAAATTTATTTTTTGTAAAATGTCTACAAAGTTCAGGTAGTGTTATATTTGTTTGTTTTAGCCATTAATTTTCGAATATTATTTATTAATTATTTAATTTTTAATTCCAGAAAATAATACCTAAGATTTATTCTACAGTAAAAACATAAAATCATCGGAAAGGAACAAAATAAAAAAGAATAAAAAATCTGTTGGTTATAAGAATAAGGAAAAAAAATCTACAGGTTAACAAAAGTGTAAATGTCTTTTTATAGGTTGTATATGATTTTTCTTGATAAGATATTCATACGTAGTGGTTATATACTCTTTGCGCTATTGTCTATGTCTCGAAAGTTGTCTCTGTTATTATATTTGGTGGTTTTATGGTTTTATGCGAGTGCACATTTTAATAACAATGCCGCGTCCTAGAAGATCTAATCTTTCCCAGCGAAGCCGTAATGCAATTAGGCAACGGAATATCGCGAGTCAATTATCTGATGGAGAAAGAGAAATTGCACGAGAACAGCGCCGCGTTAGTATGGAGCAAAGAAGGGCCTTAATTCGTGCTTCTCAAACACAAGAGCAAAGAGAGGCAGCCCGTGAAACGGCTAGGTTAGAAACGAGAAATCGTCGAGCTTATCGTACAGATGAACAGAGGAATAATCTTCGAAGTGCAAGAAGAAATGGTTCAAGTGTTGATTTGAAACGAGCAGCGTTTCTGTATGATTGCACCATCGACTACAGCTTGCATCGTTTAGTTTGCATTGGTCCAATGGACGTTGTTTGCCAGCATTGTGGAGCATTGAAGTTTGCTGGTGAAACGCCTGGTTTGTGCTGCCTTAGTGGCAAAGTGAAATTGCCATTATTGGTCCCGCCATCAGAGCCATTGTGCTCCCTGCTTTATGGCGAAACACTAGAATCACGACATTTTCTAGCGAACACTCAAAAATACAATGTCTGTTTCCAAATGACTTCATTTGGGACGGAAATTATCGAAGAACACGGATATAATCCGACATTTAAGGTAATTTACGTTAAAAACTTTATTTTCTATCATTGTAAAAAAAATATGGAATGTAGTTTGTTAGATTTCTGTATTTGTCTCTGAAATAAAAATGGCATGTTATTATTTGAAAAAAAAAAAGTGTTTGTAAAAAAAGTGTTTGTAAATCTAACTATAACTATGGTTTTGACTTTACAGATTCAAGGCCAGATTTGCCATCGCATTGGATCATTGCAACCTATAGAAGATGCACAGTATAAATTCTTGCAAATATACTTCATGGGCAATATGGAAGAACAACTTAACCGGCGTCAAGGGATCAACACAGCTACGAAAAGAGCAATTCTCCAAGATCTGCAGCAAATGCTTCATGAACATCATGCATTGGTCAGGCTGTTCAAGACTGCTTTAGAGCGCATGCCAAGTGATGACTATAAAGTTGTGATCAGAGCAGATAAAAGACCAGCTGGAACACATGAACGCACATTTAATGCTCCAACAATCGATGAAGTGGCAATCCTGATTGTTGGTGAAAACTTGGAAACACGTGATATTGTACTTACACGACGCAATACTGGGCAACTACAAAGAATATATGAAACACACCGTTCATATGACGCGTTACAATAGCCGCTGATGTTTTGGCAAGTAGACGATGGATATCACTTTAATATCAAAATGATTAATCCATTGAATGGTAAGATCAATATTGTTGTTTTCATTTTAACTTGATATACATTTTATTCTGTTTGCTTTTAGTACTCAAAAAAAGTTGTAATTTCTAATTTAGTAGAGAGTAGCTGTAAGAGTCGTTAACCTATTACGGGTTCTAAAATACAATTTTTACTGCATTTGTTTCAGGTGAGGAAACTACCAAGAAGGTTAGTTCGATAAATTATTACGCATATCGTTTGATGATTCGTGAAAATTCTGACAATTATTTGTTGCGATTTCGTCGACTGCTTCAACAATATTGCGTTGACATGTACGTTAAAATCGAAACGGAGCGCCTGACTTTCATTCGGTTGAATCAAGCTAAATTGCATTCGGAAGAGTATATCCATTTACGCGATGCAATTAGCTCAGAAGGAGATTCAGAAAATGTTGGTCGATTGACTATTTTACCGGCGACATACATAGGTAGCCCGCGTCATTTGCATGAATATGCGCAAGATGCAATGACATATGTTCGTTATTATGGTCGGCCAGATCTATTCATTACATGTAATCCGAAATGGATAGAAATTATTCAATTGCTGCTTCCCGGACAAACATCAAGTGATCGACACGACATCACCGCACGTGTTTTCAGGCAAAAAATTCGGTCACTAATCAATTACATTGTTAAGCAACACGTCTTTGGGAATACTCGATGCTGGATGTATTCAATCGAATGGCAAAAACGAGGCCTAACGCATGCTCACATTCTGATTTGGTTAGTCGAAAGAATTCGGCCAGATCAAATAGATGACATCATATGTGCGGAGATTCCTGCTCCTGAAACCGATCCAGACCTACATGATGTAGTCACGAATATGATTCATGGACCGTGTGGCACTATCAACCGACAATCACCGTGCATGGTCGACGGCAAGTGTTCCAAACGGTATCCACGAAAATTGACGGCAGAGACAATTACAGGCAACGATGGTTATCCATTGTATCGGCGTCGATCGCCCGATGATAATGGTAGAACTATCACAACTAAAGTGAAAGGAAACGATTTCGTAGTTGACAACAGTTGGATTGTTCCATATTCGCCACTTCTTTCCAAAACATTCAAAGCACATTGTAATGTTGAGTATTGCAATTCGGTCAAGTCAATTAAATACATTTGCAAATATGTCACGAAAGGGAGCGACATGGTGGTTTTTGGTATCCAAACATCCAATACCAACGATGAAATCAAGCGCTATCAAGTTGGTAGATATGTGAACTGCAATGAAGCAATTTGGCGTATATTTTCATTCCCTATTCACGAACGTCATCCCACTGTTTTACATTTGGGGGTGCATCTAGAGAACGGTCAGAGAGTATATTTCACAGCGTCGAATGCTGCTCAACGCCTCCAGCGACAACACTGACCAGTTTCTTTGCGATTTGTCAAAGCGATCCGTTCGCACAAACTTTGCTTTACTCAGAAATGCCACGTTATTACACTTGGAACGCTACATCGAAGAAATTTCAACGTCGGAAGCAAGGCGATGCAGTTCCTGGTCATCCAGGTATGCGTTCTACTGATGCTCTTGGTCGTATTTACACAGTTCATCCGAAGAATGATGAATGTTTCTATTTGCGGTTGTTGCTGGTACATGTTCGAGGGCCAACATCATTTGAATCACTACTAACTGTTAATGGTATCGTGTGCCCCACATTTCGTGCAGCATGTCAAGAGCTAAATTTGCTTGAAAACAATACTCATTGGGACACGACAATCGCTGAAGCAATTATTTCTGCATCTCCAAGTCAGATACGCACATTATTTGCTATCATCATTTCAACATGCTTCCCATCGAACCCACGTGACCTGTGGAACAAATACAAAGATAACATGTCAGAAGATATTTTACATCGAATTCGCGTCAGCTCAAGAAATTCCGATCTTGAGGTGAATGAGGAGATCCATAACCAGACTTTGCTCTTGATCGAAGATATGTGTTAACTCATGTGCGGCAGTTTGTTAGTTAGGTTAGGAATGCCAGCGCCAGATCGCGGAATGAATGACGCATTTAATAGAGAATTGGAACGTGAACGTGAATATGATCCACATGAACTAATCCAATCAGTTTAAACGAATGTACCTCTGTTGAATCCTAAGCAGAGGGAAGTCTATGATACACTGATTAATGCAATTGATGATGGAAATGGCGGCTTATTTTTTTTGGATGCCCCCGGTGGAACTGGGAAGACATTCCTCATGTCATTGATTTTGGCCACTGTACGTGCGAGATCCGAAATTGCGGTAGCAATTGCTTCTTCTGGAATAGCGGCCACATTGTTAGACGGATGCCGTACGGCTCACTCAGCGTTAAAATTGCCATTAAACCTTCTAACTACTGAACAACCGACATGTAACATTTCGAAACACTCCGCAATGGCCAAAGTTTTAGTAGCATCAAAAATCATCATATGGGACGAATGCACAATGGCGCACAAACGCGCATTGGAAGCACTAGACCGAACATTAAAAGATCTGCGCAATGACCCGAGATGTTTTGGTAGTGCAATGATTTTATTATCTGGCGATTTCCGACAAACACTACCAGTCATTACAAGATCTACTGCTGCCGACGAAATAAACGCTTGCCTCAAAGCATCAAATCTGTGGCAATATGTAAAGAAACTTCAACTGTCTGTAAATATGAGAGTTGCATTGTTGAACGATCTATCTGCTGATGATTTCTCGAAGCAATTGCTGACTATCGGTAATGGCCATGTTCCTGTTGACAAATCGAGCGGTTTGATTTCATTTCCTCCATATTTTGCAATTTCGTATCATCAAAAGACGAGCTTATCAACAAAGTATTCCCGGATATCATTGCTAACCACAAAAATACTAAATGGTTAAGTGAGCGAGCAATTTTGGCCGCTAAAAATAAATATGTAGATGACCTCAATTTTATAATTCAAAATCAAATCGTAGGTACTCTGTATTCATTCAAATCTATCGACTGTGTAACAAACGAAGAAGAAGCCACTAATTATCCAACTGAATTTTTAAACTCCTTGGATGTGCCTGGTTTACCACCGCACAATTTAAAACTTAAAGTTGGCTCGGTAGTCATCATGCTTAGAAATTTAAACCAACCAAAACTGTGTAATGGAACGCGTTTGGTGATAAGAAAACTGATGAGCAATGTGATTCACGCGTCGATACTTAAAGGAAAATTTAAAGATGAGGAAGTTCTTATTCCAAGGATTCCGATGATCCCAACGGATATGCCCTTTGAGTTTAAAACGAATTCAATTCCCGATTCGTCTTGCCTTCGCCATGACGATCAACAAACAACAAATCACAGGGCCAATCCTTGACTATTTGTGGCCTCAATCTAGAAAATGCATGTTTTTCTCATGGTCAATTGTACGTGGCATGCTCACGTGTCGGCAAACCATCCGCTTTATTTGTTCTTGCGCCTGACAAAAAAACAAAGAATGTCGTTTACCACAAAGTGCTTGAATGAAAATCCTATTAATGAATTAATCCAATGTTATTTTTTCCAATCTGCAAAACATAGTTTTCAATCATTTTTTTCTGACATGAGTTTGAAGTACTTAATTATTATTTTTTATTTTTATTCTCATTCTGTATGTATGTTTTCATCATCATTCATCATAATAAAATACTTTTTTGTTTCTATCTATATAAATATATTATTTTGTATCATTGTTTTACGTTCATCAAAGCCTAAATTAGTTCAGCTAAAAAGTAACACGACATTCATTGACTGTTAGGCGGTACGAAGTTCGCGGGGTCAGCTAGTATATTATATATATACATCATTTGGCTATATATTTTGTAAACAAAAATTTGAAGTTAACCCCGGTTACTTGTTTCTGGAACCCTACCGTGTATACATATTTATGGAGGTGACTGTACCTACCTATCATAAAAATTCCAATAACCCGTCTTAAAAATAAAACAGGTTAGAAATAAGACCAGTTTTTCTTTTATTTATTTTCTATCTCCTGTCCAACCGTTCATTTCCGAACGGATAAGCAAAGAATAGAGTAACCCCACGACACTGGCTAACTTGGACAACTTTGCGGTCTTTTCTACACTTAGAACTCTCGAGATATAACTATATACCTACCCTTAGAGACTTTCCTACCCTTAGGCGGCGTCCTGAGGGCGTCCTTGATAATTGAGAACCGTTGGTAGTAGCTGCAATTTCCGAATCCGAGTGGAAAGAAATCGAAGCGAACGCACACATCCTATGCAAAAAAAATGCCTTGACGAAACTATAACCTAAGGGTTCCGAGACCTGAACTACGGAACCCTAAAAACGAGTGGTGACAATATAAAAAGACTCAAAACACAAAAAAAAACTTTTGTAATATATTATTAGGGTTCCGTACCCGGAGGGTAAAACGGGAACAATATTACTGAGACTTCGCTGTCCGTCCGTCCGTTTCTCCGTCTGTCTGTCTTGGGCTGTAGTTCCTGAACCGTGATAGTTAGAAAGTTGAAATTTTCACAGATGACGTATTTATGTTGCTTCTAGATATATAACAACAAATAATAAATATAAATAAGAGGGCTCCCATACAACAAACGTGATGTTTTACCGTTTTAGTACCGGCCTTTGTGCGCGACTCCGACTCGCACTTCCATTGCCGAGCCGCTCCTAAGTCAATTGCCGAGCGCCTCTGGTGAGTACACAGAGAATTTCCAGTGGCGCCCGGCGGAATTTAGCCATCTGTGTGGCCTCTGTCTGGCGTTTGGTCGGGTTTTATCCCGCGTCAGTCGGTCATGGAGGTCGATGGTCTTGGGCGTAAGTAAGTCGCCTCTGCACCCACTTGTCCATGATCGGTCTCACCGCCGCGATCTCCATGAGATCCTGGCGGAGTTAGGACCGCTCCAGCAGGCGCTGAGCACCTTGAGCCATCCAAACAATGCCCCAAGGGCTCTCGCTTCCAGGTCCCGAAGACATGCAGCCTCTACGTATATCGTACGGTACCCCTTTATCATCATAATCATAACATAGTATAAAACAAAGTCGCTTCGTCCATATGTATGCTTAGATCTTTAAAACTACGCAACGGATTTTGAATCGGTTTTCACCGATAGATGGAATGGTATTTGTCAAGCGGGCGAAGTCGCGGGCATCCGCTAGTTATATTATAATGTTCCGGTTCGATTCCGGGTCGAATCAAATTATTTGTGTGATCCACAAATGTTTGTTTCGGAGTATTGGTGTTTTCTATATATGCATAATGTGTATGTATTTAGAAATATATAAGTATGTTTATCAGTCGTCTAGATCCCATAACACAAGCTTATATTAGCTTAATTTGGGCTAGGTGACATTGTGTGAGAATTAAAAAAAAAAAATTATTATTATTATTCCATTTATTCAACTTTTTGCTTAACTTATAAATTTTTACAATATTGCTATAAAAAAGATACATAAAACTATGATAAAAATTTGAAGGTCAGACCACACCAGTAGCGGAGCAGGGCTCAAACTACCGGCTGCAGAGGTCACAGACTGAGAAACATAACGATGCGTGGTGTGTCGAGGATGACAGCCTTCTGTATCTGACCCTTGATCCAACAGTCTACCGAAAGTTTCTATTATGATTATATTTATTTATTACAACTAATTTGCTAACAAGTATACAATTAAAAAAAGATGTGTGGCTCTCGGAGACTGCCGCGGTTAAGCTATTGCATAGTTGCAAAATAAAAAAAGAAAAATAATAATAATTATTATTATTTAATTATTATTATTATAAAATTTGCACAAAAAAATAGTAGATTGTTAACCAAGGGAAGAAAGCATCCCATTTCTGACTAGATATTTTGGCGCTCGAACGTAGGGAGAGCGCCAATAGTTCGAGGCAGAAATGGGTGTTTTCACCCGAGTTAAACACTCTACTTTTCATTTCGAATACGAGGAAAGCAAATAAATGTCAAATAAAACAAATATAACAATAGAGATTGATCACGTATCAAGTACTGTGTACCTCCCGCCTTTTTTTTAATTTTTGTTTTTCATTCGCACTTTTTTCAGGGCAGGCAAGTCTTTTGGTCATACCGCCGCCATATTAGTTATATTTTCCATTGTTTGTGCTATTTACGTTTTATTTTATTGTAACCCAACTCTTTTTTTGTTTATGATCATTCAAAAACCAGAATGTTGTATTGACTATCGAACTTTGGCTGTTTACGTTTTATGCCATCGCCTCAAGATATGCTGATGATTGGTTTTTTACTTTTTCGCCTTAGGGCCTTTTTTTTTTTTTTTTATTAAAAAAAAAAAGGGCCGAAATGTATACCTTTCAACCCGCATACTAGGTAAGTAATGACCCACTTTCAGAGCATGAGAGATGAAAAATAAATTACAATATAAAACGATATGAAAGACGTCAGCCTGTCAGCCGTGTTTTTTTTGTGTTAGGGTGTTAGGTTATTTTCGTTACGGAATTTCTGGATTCGGTCTCCATGCTCAAGGCCCGCGATAGAAGCTATGAAATAGCTTAAAAACTAAGTATTCTCTTCTATAAACTTCTCGTCTTCGTCTTCTTGTAAGTGACGTAGGTGTGCCCGATTTGTATGAGGAAAAATACAGTAGTGACAATCACTAGATTATTATCATGCAAACCTTGCCTTTACTCAACTAGGAAGTCGACGAAAGAGTTATGTTTCCTCCAGTGACGAACTTGTGATGGACCCGGAACAACAGATACATTATCAGTACAAGTGCGGTTAATGTTATACGTTTTGTTATTGTCACGTAACCGGACCGTACGAAAATCTTGATGATCCCCTAGAGCCAATTTGATAATCAAAGTTATCCCCAATGTTATATAAGTACGTGTGTGTTCTGTGCATAAGGATTTACATTCTAATCTTTAGTTCTATGTGAAATGTTATCAAATATGGTTATACAAATATTATATCCGCTGATAGTGGAACTGCTTGAACGAGTTTTATAATATATACGAGTATAATCCTTGAAAAATGTCACTTATGCATCATAATTTCAATAGCCTTAAATATTAATTGCTCTGATTATCTTCTAAGTACTATCTAGTGAAGTTACAGGCTTTCTACATCTGAACAACAGACACCGAATATTTACCTAATAGTACTCCAGGAACTTGTCCAACCTCATATATAAATTGTGCACATATCGATCAACGGAGGCTCTGGCAATCGTAAACGTCGAACCAGAAAAGTTGTTGGTGAAAAGTATGTTAAGCTGCGAAGCACATGTCTCTGCTTTCTCCTTCGGGGAATTAGGAGTCATAATTTAAATTTTATTTATTTGTAAAGATGTATACCTACTTACCTACCCATACCTAGGTACTCCTAGGTATATACTATTTCGAAAACATTTTGGTTGGTTGCTTCTAGGTCAAATGGGTTTAATGTGTCATACTTATTGCGCTAGTCAGGTTAATAAGAAATGAACATCTCAGAACAGGAATAGCTGGTCAAATGCGCCTGCGATTGTCCACTTAGCTCATCATAATTATTCAATCATTCAATTCTTATACCTACGTGTAAACTAGACGTGGTAATGATGTAATTAACCACGTCGAGGAAGATACGTACAAACGTAAATACATACATATAACCATAGCTAAAAAGTTAACTTCGTTAAAAGTTAAAGCGTTACTTTTTGGAAATTTTAACGCAAGTTAACGTTAATCGTTAATCCGTTAATACGTAATAAAAATGGCATCTTCTTACTTTTGTATCTGGAATTTAACAGGTCAGAAACAACAAAACCGTACCAAAAATAGGCAAAAAATACGTTTCTGTCATAAAAATTTGCATGGCTATGTGTATTTGAACGACCAAGATGGGCCACTCCCACCATCGCGGCGCGGGCGGTGAGACCGATTATGGACGAGTGGCTGCAGAGGTAGTACGGTGACCTCACGTATCGGCGCAGATCATTACCGGGCATAGATGCTTCGGTAAGTACCTGTTTCGCATCCATCGTGAGGTCACACCCCAGTGTCAATACTGCGTGGCCTCTGACAAAGTCATTGCACTCCACACGTTGGGTCAACGTGGGCGAGTAAGCGCCTCGTAGTGGGTCTGGGCGTGGATTCGCTGGAAATCATGCTTCAAGCCATGGTTGCCAGCGCGAGTAGGTGTAACGTGGCCGTGTCTGCGAGCAAGTCGTGTTCGCGAAGGAGGCGGCCAAGAGGATGAGGCAGAGTACCCTCCCCGCTAAGTTCCGAAGTGTGCAGCTATGATCGGGGCCTGAGGACGGTGGAATAGTCACCCGCCGTCCTTACAGAAGCCAGCTATAAGGGTCGCATGCTGAGTGGCCGAGGCCCCGCAGCACGCAACCAGTTTCGGTCACCGACGCGGGAAATGAAATGAAATGAAAGTCCGCCAGGCGCCACTTGAAACGGATCTAGCGGAATTAAAAAAAATGGCTATGTGTATTTACTACGCCGACAAAGTGCTAGAATAAATTTATTAAAAAATTGTTTTTTTTTTGTTGTAGCACACGTAATTTAAGTATCTGTTTTCGAGATATTCCACTTTACAGCTCAGTTTTATGTTAAAACAGGGTATATGTCCCCCTCCCCCCAACCCTCTAGAAGCTATGGATATTTTGGGTGACTAGGGAACCCTATGCTATGCGTGGCCCGACACGCACTTGACAGATTTTTAGTATTAGTTGTAATAACGGCAACAGAAATACATCATCTGTCCAATTTCAACTTTATAGCTATCACGGTTCATGAGATACAGCCCTGATGACAGACGGATGGACGGACAGCGGAGTCTTAGTAATAGGGTTCCCGTATTACCCTTTGGGTAGGTACGGAACCCTAAAAAGACGGGTATATATATTAGAGTATGTATAATATAGGCATGTTTACAAACAATATTTTTTCATTCATTTGGATGATAGACTAGTTTTGCGTTCTGGACGAAACACTAATTAGTCAAACTTATTATTTTTTGGCTTATGCGGTTTATACTCATAGTTCCGTAGCCTTTCGGGACACGCGAATATTGCGCGACGTATGGTCGCAGTGTGACTGGACATAACGCGATCACGGGAGCTGAATTAACGTTTAACGGACTTGATGAAATTTAACGGAAGTTAACGAGTCTGTTAACATATTTTTAAGTGAACTTAATAGTTAATCCGTTATTCGAAAAGTTAACTTCGTTAATTAACGATTAACGGATTAACGAGTTAATGCCCAGCTTTGCATATAACCTCACTTGTTGAGTCCCTACAGTGTTAGTTATATTAGCCTACTATTTTTGCCATAGCCTCGATCGTCCATTGATCGGTTTACTCGGTACGAGTTGATATGCCCACCTCAACGAAAGCATAATGTGTCGGTATAGTATAATTGTGAGGCAACTCCATTGCTAAACCGCAAAATAAGTACCTACCTACAATGAGATCTCGATGTCTAGTCAAGAAAAAACTGGGTTGTCAAGAAAAAACTGCTGTGAACATAGAACACGTGTAACTTACGGCATAACGGTATACAAGCAAGCTGCCCAGCCCTGCGCTCTTTCATACTGCGCCTCACATTGCTGGCGGGCAACCGCCAGCGAGATGACTATTTTTCATTTAGGTATTACACACTAACTGACTACCGCGCCGCGGCTCCGTCCGTTTAATTTAGTTTTATCGTTCCTAATCTCCCATGGAACTTACCGAGATAAAAGTAGCTTATGTCACCTCAGGGATAACAGTATACTTTCCAGCTACATATTGAGTGAAAGCATTTTCAGAAAATCGGATCGTCTTCTTTTTTTAAAAACGTGGCTCCATCGATATTCAGCGATGATTTCGCCAATGTCAAGGTAATGATTGATTTTTCCCGCACAGAAGAACTAGTTACTCTGAACTAGTTCGCGGTGCGGGACAATGAAACGTTGTTCGGTATTGCAACTAAGCATTTGGGCCTGGATTTTTGCCCAGCGCCAGAGGTAACCTAAAAGGCAACCAGACACGCGCTCCGCAAAACCCAAGTTCAGAAAATCGGTTCAGTAGGTAGTCACGGAGACTATTCATTGTAAACGAACAAACAATCAAATTTTTCCTCTTTAAAATGTCACTGTCAAGTAAAGTATGTACCTATATGTTGAGTTTTCTGTTGATCTTCTGATATCATTTCGGTCCTTATGGATAAGATATCTGACACACTACCTTCACCCGTGGTAGATTGATACTAGTGTGTAAGTTATTAAAAAAATATTGCATCCTACGCGATGCTTATCTAACACGTCCAAAGCTCATTATAGGTACCTAGTTACCGTGTGAAATTGTGTTCTTACTAACGAAAGACCACGCAGTCACGTATTATCCAGTGCATATCAAACGGTCAGCCAGCTGTGCTGCACTGTTGTTATTCAATTTACCGATTATAAATTCAAACTCTTCAAACCATTTCACGATGAATCGAGTCATTAGTCGTCACTCTTATACCTGATTGGGCGTTTAGTACAGATTGTTTTATCTAGTGTAAGGCCTGCTTCTGCTTCAGTCACCTGTGAACGCGCGCTAAACTCACGCGCATTACAGGCTGCTATACAGACGGCTACCGAGACAAATATACTTGTGATAACTCATAATAATATATACATCGGGTAAGTCATATTTAATATTACAGTACATTATATTTACATATACATTTGAATTTTATCTGTCTGATAAAATGAAGTACATAAGTATATTATTTTTCTGCATTGCGATTTTTTATTATGTATTTTATTTAAACAGCTGGCTCACGTTGTCTTGAATATGCATTATGATAATTAAATTACTGTAAGTGTTTGGAACTACGTATATATAAACATATCAGATGATTAATTAAATCGACTGTAGAACTGTCCATTTCTCGCATAGGTACTTATTTTGCAAAAACGAATGTCATCGGCAGGACTCGAAATTGGGGAAATTCCCTAACAATATTTGAGAAATAGGAAACAAACTCATTGCTTTAAAATAAAAAACTATATTGTTGAGTGTTTTTTTAATACTTAGACATGACTGGGACTACTTATTCCTACTTTAATAGTCTTAGATCTACTATTTATAGTCTTAGATCTTTAATAGTCTTAGATCTACTATTTATAGTCTTAGATCTTTAATAGTCTTAGATCTACTATTTATAGTCTTAGATCTTTAATATTATTAGATCTAATATTTATAGTCTTAGATCTTTAATAGTCTTAGATCTACTATTTAAATATCAAACAATACAATTCTTTACGTAGTTTATTAATTTATTTTCATCGAGCGGTTTCGTTTTTCGGCATTATCAAAGGTGTTTTACTTCACTGTCTAACATATCTTCAAGATGATGAACCGGTCGTTGAAAATAAATTAAATGAAGTTCTGGAATACTTGTACACACAAGTGTGGTGGTTCATTATGGTACCTATTACAATTCTTTACATCCGCGATAATCAACTGCTACCTAATACCTATTTTTCGTTAGTCAATAGATTAAAACAATGCAATTAGGTAGTTAGTTCCCATGCCAATTATAATTATCATTAGCTATTTAAATGTTTTTCTTTAAAGGTGTTTAAAATGTATCGTCAAGTGTTTCAAGAATAAAGTGGTGTGAAATCTATTCATAACTGTCGTGATTTAAAACTGTAAAAAATATTACGATTAAATACCTACTACTTAAGTGTGACTTAACCATCCAACCAAAACAAGTGATGCCATCAAAACACTGTCAAATCATTGTTCTAATGATTGTTATAGCTTGGCTTGTTAAGGACATGCTCGTAGTTACTTATATATATTTTGTTTCTTAGGGTTCCACACCCAAAGGTTTAAACGGGGCCTGTTATCACAGAGGAATGATCAATTCTCTATGCTATAAGACTCCACTATCTGTCTGTTACCAATCTGATAGCATAGTTAGACATTTGAAACTTTTCACAGATGATGTATAGTGAAAACAACTATCTCTTGATCGATCAGTTGTTAGTAAAATCGCGCCTATGAAGTTCTATCAATGTCATACTTTATGGGCAATCCCAACCAATCTAATTAAACCACTACCTATTTAAAATAACAGAGAATATCTTTTTTATCAACTATCTATAAAGAATGCGAACTTCATCGATCAACAAATATTTTACGGAGTAAGTATTTCTGTTTCCGCTATAACAGCAAATATAAAAAAACAGAATACTTAAAATAAATATTTAAGGGGCTCCACACAACAGACATTGCTCCCAAAAAACCTCCTTGGAGGACCCTTAAAGTTTTTATTTTTATACTGTCAATGTTTCTGTTTCAAAGGTGTAGTGACAACAAATGCAACTAGGTATGGTATTTCCCCGTCTACGTCGTTTGTCGTCGTTCTTTGGTTGCGGTCTTGGTAGCTCAGTTGGCAAGAACATTCTCCCCTGAAAAGAAACCGACGCTGATCCAATGACTTTTGCTCCTGTAATTATTTGTAAAAAAATCCCCATAAGTCATAGCTGTATTTTCAGCTCGGATAGCTCGGATCAGGGTGTTTGTAGGTTCCTACAAAACCTGTAGGTTGATTATTTTTTTCCATTTTTATTAGAAATTATTAAATTTTTCAAGTGGAACGTATTACAAGGATGAAAATACACACAAATATTATGTACCTAACCACACCTAATTTGGCCTTCTGACAATGGTTTCTTTGCAGTTACTTCTATCACAGTACAATGGACCGAGCAACGTATTTTTTCCTTGAATGTTCTAAGTACGAGTATTATGATGTTTATTTGCATTGCTTTTTTTTAAGTACATATATACCTATCTACTTTTGACTTCGTACATTTTATTTCTTTGTGTTTTTTTAATTTATGCATTGTAGAAAATTTATTATCCAAGGCAATGATATAGTGGTTAAGTATATCCTTCCTTGTTCAAATTATTTTTTATATTTTGGTTTCTCGATACAGAAAGTTTGTCAATAACTTTCAGAAACTCTTCGCAAGGAACATCAGTCCTTCCGCGGGAGAGATCCCAAGTCAGTTAGGTACCATTTATATTGTCAAAAAAGTTACCATACAATAACCATACAGTAAAAACTTAAGTATCTTATTCATTTTTTTTGTGATAATCATGTAAACTCCGATATATGCGATTTTTTCTCTTTAGTTGTTTTCTTGCTTGTTTCTCTTAAGTTGTTTTCTTGCTTGTTTCTCTTAAGTTGTTTTTTTGCTTGTTTCTCTTAAGTTGTTAGTCTTTTATCCATTTTATCTCATGTCTTTTAGCATTTATTCTTATCATCTTCAAACACATTTTGTGAAACAGGTTTCTAATTCAGTTTTCCTCTTAATAAATATAAATGCTAAAAGACATGAGATAAAATGGATAAAAGGCTTTTGCTACAAATTTGATAGAATTATCCTACTAATCTTATTTATTGTTTACCTTGATTTAGTTATCCCGTTACAAACTCCCTTGGAAACATTTACGGGGATAAATCTAACCTTTAAATATTTATCTTAGGTACTTAGGTAGTATCGTATATTAAATTTAAGTTTAAAAATAAGTGAGCACAATACATTATTATTATTATACTAGACGTAAATATAGGTACCTAACTACCTACCTATATATTTACATCTATAATATTATGTATTTGACCGGTTTCACATTACAGCATCATCATAGGCTATATAATTATAATTGTGTAGCGAGCGAACAAGTAGGTATTGTCAATCGACATGAATAATTTAAAAACTAGGTATGCAATGCATGCTACTAATTGCAAATGTTGAGCGGAGCTAATTTTCTTAATTTTTTTTTATGCTCTATTTTCATGATTTCAGAGATATGCACTCCCGGGTATGATGTCGACCAGCATGCCAAATTTGATCAAAATCGGTCGAGCCGTTTCGGAGGAGTTGGCACACAAACAATTTACACTTGTCGTCTAAGATAGAGTTTCGCTGCGCTCCGCTCAATAATAGTTGGGTACTTAATACACTTTAATATTGAAAAAAAAAGTTGGACTTGACTTTTTGCGGAGCGTGTGGCTAGCCTTTTAGGTTACCTCTAAAATTCAGGCCGAAACGCTCAATTGCAATACTTACCGAACAGTGTTTCCTTTAATATACTTATTTTAAAAGCAGTGAAGTATGATAACTTTTTCTTATATAATTTTACAATATGAATCACAAAGCTATAGTCTTGGGCTGGCAGGACTCGAACCAACGACTGATTCCTTTCCAGGAGGATCGTTAAACCAACTCGCCAAGACACAACGTTTCCTTGTCCCGCCCCGCGAACTAGTTCAGAGTAACTAGCTCTACTGTGTAGGAAAAATCAAGCATTACCTTGACATTGGCGAAATCATCGATGAACATAGATGGAGTTTAAAAAAAAAAAAGATTTGAATTTAAAGAATTGGTAATAGAAATCTGTTATTGCGTAGTCATTTATGAAACTTGGTAACGAAAACGCCAATTAGGCGTTTAAACGAAACCCCTTTATAAGAAGCATTAGCGACGATCCCGAAACACAAGGGGTGTGGGAGATGTACCTACTGATGATGGATTTTCGGAGCACAGTATTGCCTAATCTCAATGTTGTCAAACACAGTGCGGTTTATAATTGTATTCGAGTTTTCAATAAGCTACCGGTCGAACTCAAAAGTCAAATCTACAAAAAAGAGTTTGCCACAAATTTGAAGCGATTCCTATTAAACGGGTGCTATTACTCACTTGAAGAGTTTTAGTTAAGGAGGTACAGTTTTAAGACAAGTATTTTAGTATTGTAAATAAAGTGACATCTCGTTGTTGTTTTGATAGTTATTTTATTTAATTTTTTTATATTTCTATTCTGACATGCTTATTTTTTTTTTTAATATTGTTCGTAATCTTATTGACATTATGACATTATGATACGAGTATATCTTTATTTCGAACACAATGTAAGAATTGTTTGCGAATAAATAAACACAATACCTACTGCTCTATTGTCTGGGTGCACCGTACCCTCACCTACAGTCAAAGTCAACCTACAGTAAAGGGGCACAGAATTAAGTTCCCGACAGTTGCACCCCACGCCAATTAGCTTTCAATGAAAACACGAGTATATCATGTAAGTACCTAAGTACAAAACGTAGCTGGTATTGTACTTTCATTATTTTTTTATTCTACTATAAGGCGAGGTTCCTCAACGCAATAATGTTTTATTTTTATTTTTTAATGATACAATGATTTTAGTGGTAGCACTTTATACAGTTAAAAATCGTAATAATTTCATCTACAAATCGAGTTTTGTGTTTTTCCAACAAGGAAAATATTCCACAACCGCTTATTACTAATATAAACAAATTGTTAGAATGAAAACATCGACACGACATCGCACCGACATTATATTTGCATCTGTATGTACTCTTAATGAGAAAGATAAATATTATTCAAAATTGTTAACTAGAATAATAATCAGGTAAAATGTCGTCGTCTGTTAACACATTGTCATAGTTTATTTAACTTACATATACTCACGCCGTTATACCCAAAGAGGTAGGCAGATACATACTATATATGCCCATGTTTAGCTAGTTACGTAATAGAATAGACTGACTCGGTGGCGCAGTGGTATGAGTATGCGAGTGTCGCCCATGAGGTCCAAGGTTCGATTCCGGGTCGAATTAAATAAGTATTTGTGTGATCTACAAAAGTTCTCTCGCTTTCTCGTCTCTCTCACGCATCTCGTCACGCATCCAGCGTGCGTGCATATAGAAGTTTTACTTCAAAAACTAAATATTCATTTAGTATGAAAGTCATTAAGAGTAGTTAAAAAATTAAGCTCAAAAAATCTTAGGGCCACTCTTTTTAGGGTTCCGTACCCAAAGGGTAAAGCGGGATATTACTGAGACTTCGCTGTCCGTCCGTTCGTCTGTCTTGCGCTTTATGTCATGAACCGTGATAGTTAGAAAGTTAAAATTTTCACAGATCATGTCTTTCTGTTGAGTCTATAACAACAAATATTAAAAAACAGAATATAATAAAAAATTAAAGGTGCTCCCATACAACAAATGTGATTATTTCAAATCGCTGTCAGCGGTAAGGCCGCCCTTGGTACATGAAGCTGTAATTTGTTTCAATGTTGTTTTGTAATGTGGTATACCTACAATAAATAATTTTTATGTTATTTTTATGTTATTATTTTCTTTTAATACGGAACCCTGTGGGCGCGAATATGACTCACACTTGGCCGGTTCCGTACCCAAAGGGTAAAACGGGACCACATTACTAAGACTGTTTGTCTGTCACCACGCTGTATCTCATGAACCGTGATGGTAGTTAGACAGTTGATGTATTTCTGTTGCCGCTATAACATTAAAAACAGAATATAATAATGGTACGAAACTCCCTGCGTCCGAGAGTCTGACTAGCCCTTGGCAGATTTTTCAAAAAGTAATCACTTAATCATTCGTAGTAGGTATTATTATAGCCCTTTCCTTATATATAGTGACTGCAGCATTTAATTCATTGGTAAAGCCATGATTACCAGAAGCCCCACTTACAGGAATGGTTCACTTGGAACTCAGATCTTGATTCACTTATTTAACTTATTGATGTTGTGCATGTGAAAACGTTTCATCGTGGTTAGCAACCAAAATAAGTACCTAATTAAATAAAATTCGTCACTTAAAATTAGTCACTTATGGGTTATTGGAATCTTTTATGAAATCATTAAAATTGTAACGATAAGAAACAGATTTCGAATTTCTGAACACAAGTGAACTGTTGTATAAAGCGGAAAGCACCGACGATGACCAAATAGTATGGGTCACTGTACTGATAAGGATTACTGTACATATACCTATTATCCTACTGACTGTGTGATTGGATTGCAAATAATATCGAAACTTGAGAGTATCTTAAAATACATTTTATCGAATTGAATCGCGAGTAACTATATTTATTATATTTCCCTGCAACTACGAAACCCAGGTTTAAAAATAGTGGTTTTTGAAACTGTTGCACAAAGTGAGATATTATTGAGCGGAGTGCGCCGCAGGCGAACGGAGCTCCCATACAGCGACTCCAATACAATTAAATGTAACGCTGTATCTCAGTAACTACTCGGCGGATTCTAGAAATTTTTGAAGTAAATTAAACTAGATTTAAAAGCAAAAAATGTGACGGAGTCAGAAATGTAAAAAAAGGCGCCAAAAAATATGTTTTGAGGAACCAAAATTTACTGTTACCGAAAACACTCCGCTCAATAATTATGCAGCAGTGCAGGGTGACGCCAGCGTAGCAGCACCTAGTAACAAGAGTTGGCGAGATTCTTTATAGTACTCTGCGACTGTTTTAATACCTAGTCATGTGCAGATTCATACACCAATTTATTTAAACTCACCCGTTTAAGCATTTGAGAAACACAAACTTAAAGAAGTCATGGACACTATGGCGGCAAAACACAACAACACACTTTAACCCTGTTATTGCAAGTAGACTGTACTAAAATCTCTGAATGAAATGAGTAAAAGGATACTGTATGATACAGATTTTCAGAAAATCTCATAGAAAATCTGTATCATATAATAACTTTTTATTCTTTTAATACTAGGGACTGGTGTCTTAATCATAGGCTTAATGTTTAAATTTTTTTTCGACGAGAGTAGGTAAAACAATAAACTCGCGATTCTTACGACTAAAAAGTGTTTTATGAATACATTGCGTAGACATACGACAATATGTATTAATATTTTGTACATTTATTTACAATTTGAATTACAATATACATAATTATATACTAAAAATATTTACATTACAAAATCCCCCGCTTCATTGCCGACTGGGAAGGTTCCCAGAATGCTGGCTGGGTTGCCACGTTGGATGGCGATATTTATTCTTTGGGCCAGAAAATAGCCAGCCTTCTGGTCCTGAGAAGCATCGATTAAGTGTTTAGCAATGTCTCTATAAAGGCGGCGAGCACTCGAACCCCATGACCCCAGTGCCTCAACCCCAAACGGCTCAAATATGTAATCACGGAAACTTCATGTTCCCAACTCAAATGAGTAGGCTAGTGACGCGGTGAAATAGTGACACGATATTATGTCATGTGTTTAAATTTTCCTTACTTCATACATAAAGCAAACAAAATACAACTTAGGTCCTTAGGTAATTAACTAATTACTTATAGATACTCGTAATTCCCGATAGATAATTTAGCAGTGTCTGTGTTGAGAGTGAGTTTATGTCAGTTACTGTTGTATGATAGTCGGGTTTCGAACCTAAGTATGGCCGAATAATAGATAGATACTTACATTGTAATATTTCTGTGGTTGTAAATGACAAATTCGACGCCTATTAAATATGCATTAGTTACAAGTAGTTTATGAATACCTATTTTATAGCGGCAAAATATTGTAATTTGTTGTCGCGACTGTAATTTAGAACAATTTGAATCATTATTGAAATTTTACCACGTTTATTTTGTGTGATGAGATTTTTTTGACAAAATTTCAACTGTGATATTATCAAAATTGAAACACCCAAAGGGTAAAAGGGAACCCTGTTACTGAGACTTCGCTGTCCATCCGTCCGTCTGTCTTGGGCTGTCTGTCTCATGAACCGTGATAGTTAGAAAGTTGAAATTGTCACAGATTAATTTCTGTTGTCTCTAAAACAACAAATTAGTAAAAAACAGAATATAATAAATATTTAAGGAGGCTACCATACAACAAACGTGATTTTTTTATAGTTTTGGTACGGAACCCAAGTGTCCGGTTTATTTTTAAATTAACTTGATAATTTTTTGTTTTAGTTATCTGTTACAACACGCGGAAATTACTCATAATTGTTATACTCGAGTATCACATGTCATAGAAATAATTCACAAAAAAGAAGGAGGATTTTTTAAACGATATTTTGTAATGTAAATATGTTTACTATATAGTTATATATATTGTAATTATTATTCTAAATATACAATAACAAAAAATAATCAACAAAAAATCACCCCCACTGACCCTTTTCCCAACGTCAAAACATACTTTCTCTTTGGAGGTTAGGTATTCTGTTTTTGTCAGATATATGGCGGCCGAAGCGATCTATTTTTACATTTTCACCGGATAACTGGATAAGGTTGTATTCATCCAGTGAAAATGTAGGATTTTCAACTTGGATAGAAGCGTATGATGGAATGGTATTTTATGCTAGTTATTTCTGTAACAAATACTGTGAAAAAAGGAAAACAACAAACACAGTAAGGTTGCAGTCATAGAAAAAACCGAAGACGCATTTTAGGGATCTGACGAGCCTGTTGTTGTTAGTTGCACCAGGCCTAACAATCGCAAAAAATACGTGACGTCAGCGACAACTTGAAGTTGTAAGTCAGTAAGGGTTGTCTCTTGTTTGTGATACGGCATTGCCCATAGAGTTGATATTGAGGCATTAACGTCATAATTATTGGTCAAATTATGCTGGTACTTTCCTGACAACCCTAACGTTCCAATGGTTTTCTGTAAACAAAAGAATATGCTTTAATTAACGTCGGAGTGCAAGTTTTGTATGTATGTAAGTACTATTCCCTATTCTGAGGTTGCACTCTGAGTCTGTGAATCAGTCCCTAGCCGTGACCAAGACTGCTGTAATTAACGTCGGTGTCCAAGTTCTGTATGTAAGTACTATTCCCTATTCTGTGGTTGCACTCTGAGTCTGTGAATCAGTCCCTAGCCGTGACCGAGACTGCTGTAATTAACGTCGGAGTGCAAGTTCTGTATGTAAGTACTATTCCCTATTCTGAGGTTGCACTCTGAGTCTGTGAATCAGTCCCTAGCCTTGACCGAGACTGCTTTAATTAACGTCGGAGTGCAAGTTCTGTATGTAAGTACTATTCCCTATTCTGTGGTTGCACTCTGAGTCTGTGAATCAGTCCCTAGCCGTGACCGAGACTGCTTTAATTAACGTCGGTGTGCAAGTTCTGTATGTAAGTACTATTCCCTATTCTGTGGTTGCACTCTGACTCTGTGAATCAGTCTCTAGCCGTGACCGAGACTGCTGTAATTAACGTCGGTGTGCAAGTTCTGTATGTAAGTACTATTCCCTATTCTGTGGTTGCCCTCTGAGTCTGTGAATCAGACCCTAGCCGTGACCGAGACTGCTGTAATTAATGTCGGTGTGCAAGTTCTGTATGTAAGTACTATTCCCTATTCTGTGGTTGCACTCTGAGTCTGTGAATCAGTCCCTAGCCGTGACTGAGAACACTACCTGTGACACTACTGTCATTAATGAATCCTGTATTTTCATACAGTTATATTATTTCCTTATCCTTATGTGGGTAAACAGCCTATATGATTAACAGCGTAATGTAAAAACCATATTCTTGTCTTCAACGATTGTTAAATTAATAACCTTCAATATTTACTTATGTAGAAAAGTAGATGTACAAATCTATCAATACTAATATTATAAAGCAGAAGAGATTGTTTGTTTGTTTGAACGCGCTAATCTCAGTAAGTACTGGTTCGAATTGAACAAATCTTTTTTTGTTAAGACGTGCATTTATCTAAGAAGTAGGAAGGTATAGGAAACATCATGCTAAGATCAATAGGAGCGGAGCAGCAGTGTGATATGTCTCAAACGAACGGTTATTGATATGTTATTTTTTTTCATTTTCACTCACTATAACATATTTTATGGAAATGAAATTTGTTTTAAAATAATTACTTGCGAAGCTGTTATTACGGGTAATGCGACGGGAACAATAATTACAAGCGACGGGAACGGGAAAAATTCCAAATTACCACGCGGACGAAGTCGCACTAGTAATCAATAAGAACTCACTGTCTAGGTAGAGGGTGAGGTCTTAATTTAATATAAGTAAATCTTAAATAGATTTGTTTTGTTAAACATTCCTACATAACTAATACCAGGGTACGTATACACTCACATTATGCAAATTATTGTTTTGTTTGTCCAACGTAATGGAGCCTACCGGACATACCTACTCGTATTATAAAAAATCAACAACGATTCTGTATTCCGGACCTAAATTCCGACAATCAGAACCGAGATTGTAGGTTTATAATTTAACTTACGTAATTGTTTTGTAGACAAACTGTAAGTTCTACTTTTGATTTTGAGATAGAGATCTTGTGCAACACCAAAACTTTCAAGGTCAGCCTTGAAAGTTTCTTAACACTCAGTCGGCAACAATCGGCGATGACATGCAAATTTTTACATTTCCGGCTTCCGTAAACGTACCGAGATAAAATATAATAGGTATAAGTTTTGAAAACAACCAAGATTAGGTATACTAGAGTAAGGAGCATATCAGGCAGGTCATCAGACGATGACCCCGAAATCTTGTAAAGCCCCGAAAAACTACCCCATCGTACGCATTTTCTCCATCGGAAACAACTAATTAAAAAGTCTTTGCTTACTATATATGCGGCCTTTGTCGTGTGATTCGGTCGGGAGTTTTCCCGCGTCTTAGGATCAGCTTTTATCCCGCGTCAGTATCTGAAGGAGTGCGTGGGCTGATGAGACCCCACAGCTCTCAACCCTTCTAGCCTGTTTTTGTAAGGACGATGTGACGGCGGGTTGCTAGCCCGCCGCGCAGGCCCCAATCATGGAGGTCCGTGATCTTGCATGTAGAGTACAACTGTCAAGGGTTACGGTGATCAAAAATATTTTATGGACTTTAATCCGTTTAATTACAAAACAGTTAAAAGAAAACAGCGACACTAAAGCTGTTGCCTTTATGAGATAAGTATAAGTAGGCACCTACACTACCTACCTAGGTATTACCGTGTCTTATCGTATCGTTGTGACTAATTTCACAGTTATTGAATCTTACCTATCCGAATATCACCAAGATTGTGCAGGCTTTTGGTTAAATTCACGCGAAAATCACTGGGCAGTTTCTTTAACGGACCTTATGAATAGACTATGTGATTGCTGCACTTGTAAAAACGCCCTTGGAGATTTAACCCTTTTCTTGAAATGGTCATGTGTCATCGGGCATTATCAACATATCAGGGGTCTAAGTCACCCTTACATGCGGGATCACCTGTGACAGACGGACGAAGTTCTGCAAATATACCTATGGGTAAGCAGAAACGGCAATAGAGTCGCCATCTATATGGGCATAAGACTTGATTTGTATTTGTATGTATCGATTGGTAAGGTTGTGTCTAACGATTTAAACTCATACAATATTCAGGTTTAAATACCATGACTGAAAATCAATTTAGTGTATTCTCCTTTAACCTTGAACTCAGAGTGTTGATGTTATTAAACGAATAATTATTTCTGCACTGTTGGACTCGAGGTATGTTCAATCAGACGGTTAGGTAGCAAACTTGTCGATACTACAATACTTAGTTTATTTTTTTATTTTCCTTGACACAAGTCTTAATATTAAGATAGTGACGCTTCGTGTAATCTGCACTTGAGGGAGTGCGGTCGCATTATTTACAAACGTGTTTATAGCGATACCTATGTAAAAAAAATATGTATAAAACTAAAGTAAACAAGTTACAGTTTACGAGCGTTACCTATACCTACTGTGAAAAATGTAGCCCTGGTTATGAATTGACTATTAGAGTTTGAATAACCGATAACCTTTGAAACCATCACTGAACTGATTCCGAAAATTCTTTCACTAAGTATATTAACTGTAAGATAAGTTTTTTTCTGAGCGCTAAAGGCTAATTTTTAGGGTTCCGTACCCAAAGGGTAAAACGGGAACTCTATTACTGAGATTTCGCTGTCCGTCTGTCTGTCTCGAGCTGAATCTCATGAACCGTGATAGTTAGAAGTTTGAAATTTTCACAGATGATGTATTTCTGTTACCTCTATAACAAGAAATACACACTATAAAAACAAAATATAATAAATATTTATATATATAGGTACAACAAACGTGTTTTTTTTTTTTTGCTGTTTTGGTACGGAACCCTTTGTGCGCGAGTACGACTCGCACTTGGCTGATTTTTGTGACTTTGTGGATATAAATACTATCCCACACGGTCGTCAAGCCGGGCGCCACTGGAAATACCAGAGACGCCCGGCAACGGACTTGGGAGCGGCCGTGGCCTTGTGCTGCGGAATTAAAAAGAGAAAACGCGGTCGTCAAGTCAGCTATTTTAGAATAACTACGAGTATTAGTCATTCACAGTCTTGCACAGGTAGGTAGATATACCTACTTACTTTACTCATATCAATTGTGTGAATATTATAAGTTATTAATACTTTATTTACACAGTAAAGCATAGGTACTTGCGATACATATTTACAGAGATTTCTCTTTAAATGCCTCCGTGTCCTGACCGGGAATGTTCCTAGAATGATGGCAGCATTGCCACGGTAAATAGTTATGTGATACCTACATATTAAATCACCTTGGTAATCTCTTTTCTAGATTATGAGGTTAATTGTTTTGTCAATCAGTAAACTAAATGAACGAATGTCTTTATTTCAGACGGTTATGAAAAGGTATAGTGTAGGTACCTCTACCTACATATAGGTTGTTCTTGACATATAGCTAAAAATAGTTCTAATTCTTAAACTTTATCTTGAAAAATAAATTTATATAACACGTTCTATTTACACGTGCGTATTAACATAAATATAAGTTAATATACTACCTACTTATCTACTCGTATTATAAAATGGTCGGGTTTACGATGTATAATTTTTACGCACAGTAAATTATAAGTAATCTTTCTTCAAAAACGTTTTCAACAATGTTTACAATGTTTTGTTTATATATGATATTCATAATACCACAATAATGTCTATGCCTATTCCATTGGGAGACAGTGACGTGATTTTTTAAATTTTGTTGTTGTATATTTATAAGACTATATGACTAGGATAATAGCACTTAAGTCAGATGTATGATTGTGTAATATAAATAAAATAAAATTTGTATGTCAATGTAGGAGTCACACATTCTCATTTAGAAATTCATCAACTGAGTAATAACATTTTCTCATCAATATAGATTTTACTCAACCTTTAAATAAATCCATTTTATGTATATTTACCACTTCTTTGGGTAACTTATTGTATAGCCGAGGGACCACAC
Source organism: Nudaria mundana (assembly GCA_963556515.1). Taxonomy (NCBI): domain Eukaryota; kingdom Metazoa; phylum Arthropoda; class Insecta; order Lepidoptera; family Erebidae; genus Nudaria; species Nudaria mundana. The sequence continues at coordinate 33,296,131 of OY748286.1, read as the reverse complement.
ATAGAAAGCTCTTATTCATATTATTCAGTTTTATTTGCTGGCATTATGTCTCTTGCTGTTCAGATTTGTAAATAAATGTCTATTTTTCCTAACAAATATTACTGTCCCCAAAATATATATACTTACACGGCAAAGTTAAAACATTCAACCGTAAGAGATAGGGCCTGCAGCTTTCCAAAGGTCCCAAATGGCATATCGAACGGATGCGTCTCCTTTGAGCCACAAATGCAGCCTCTTTATTGGTTGAATTGCCCCAGAAAATTATGCCATATCTCAAGAGAGGCGCAACATAGCCTTCAGATTTTTTTTTATCACAACAGCTGATATTAGAAATTCTGTTTATCCTGTTCCTAAATGTCATAAAATATGTTTTGTCAGTATTAATAAGTAAGTTATGTCAACCAATTAATTATATTATTCTATGCTGGACTATCAACTATTCAAGCATTACCTTGACATTGGCAAAATCATCAATGATCATCGATGAAGCCACCTTTTTAAAAAAGAAGAAGAATACTTAGGTAGGTACTTACGTGAATATGAATACTTTGTTTACTCTTCTTTACGTTTGAACTTTGTTTCTAGCTATAATTTGTAACAAATTTTAAAATTAACAAAATTCTACTGGTCTCTGAGCTTCTAACGAAAAATAAACTAGTGGTTCTGTGAACCCTAGACTTCGGGAGCGGCTTTGTTTAGAAAATTTCTTCTTCAATTTTCTTTATTACTCTTTCATTTGTCATCCAATCCAAAAAATATCATTCAAATGTTATTCATTGTAAGCAATGAGTGTGTGTGTAAAGTTTCATGCAAATCGGTTGATAAATAAGGCCTCACACATGATCTGACAGAACCCGTAGATGATAGATGTTTAGGTACAGACACAGAAATCTAAATAATAAATAAATAATAAATAAATATTGTTGGACATACTCACACAACGTCATCTAGCCCAAACTAAGCTATAAGCTTGTGCTATGGGATCTAGACAACTGATAAATATACTTATATATTTCTAAATACATACATAACATACATAGAAAACACCCAAACTCCGAAACAAACATTTGTGGATAATGATAAGATACTATTTAGATTTCTGTGGGTACAGACGAAAGAAATTCTCCCCAGTCTGCAAGTAGAATAATATAATTAATTGGTTGACATAACTTACTTATTAATAGGTACTGACAAAACATATTTTATGACATTTAGGAACAGGATAAACAGAATTTCTAATATCAGCTGTTGTGTCAAAAAAAATCTGAAGGCTATGTTGCGCCTCTGTTGAGATATGGCATAATTTTCTGGGGCAATTCAACCAATAAAGAGGCTGCATTTGTGGCTCAAAAGAGACGCATCCGTTCGATATGTCATTTCGGACCTTTGGAAAGCTGCAGGCCCTATCTCTTACGGTTGAATGTTTTAACTTTGCCGTGTAAGTATATATATTTTGGGGACAGTAATATTTGTTAGGAAAAATAGACATTTATTTACAAATCTGAACAGCAAGAGACATAATGCCAGCAAATAAAACTGAATAATATGAATAAGAGCTTTCTATGTGTGGTCCCTCGGCTATACAATAAGTTACCCAAAGAAGTGGTAAATATACATAAAATGGATTTATTTAAAGGTTGAGTAAAATCTATATTGATGAGCAAATGTTATTACTCAGTTGATGAATTTCTAAATGAGAAGGTGTAACTCCTACATTGACATACAAATTTTATTTTATTTATATTACATAATCATACATCTGACTTAAGTGCTATTATCCTAGTCATATAGTCTTATAAATATACAACAACAAAATTTAAAAAATCACGTCACTGTCTCCCAATGGAATAGGCATAGACATTATTGTGGTATTATGAATATCATATATAAACAAAACATTGTAAACATTGTTGAAAACCTTTTTGAAGAAAGATTACTTATAATTTACTGTGCGTAAAAATTATACATCGTAAAACCCGACCATTTTATAATACGAGTCGGTTATATTAACTTATATTTATGTTAATACGCACGTGTAAATAGAACGTTTTATATTAATTTATTTTTCAAGATAAAGTTTAAGTATTAGAACTATTTTTAGCTATATGTCAAGAACAACCTATATGTAGGTAGAGGTACCTACACTATACCTTTTCATAACCGTCTGAAATAAAGACATTCGTTCATTTAGTTTACTGATTGACAAAACAATTAACCTCATAGTCTAGAAAAGAGATTACCAAGGTGATTTAATATGTAGGTATCACATAACTATTTACCGTGGCAATGCTGCCATCATTCTAGGAACATTCCCGGTCAGGACACGGAGGCATTTAAAGAGAAATCTCTGTAAATATGTATCGCAAGTACATGCTTTACTGTGTAAATAAAGTATTAATAACTTATAATATTCACACAATTGATATGAGTAAAGTAAGTAGGTATATCTACCTACCTGTGCAAGACTGTGAATGACTAATACTCGTAGTTATTCTAAAATAGCTGACTTGACGACCGCGTTTTCTCTTTTTAATTCCGCAGCACAAGGCCGCGGCCGCTCCCAAGTCCGTTGCCGGGCGTCTCTGGTATTTCCAGTGGCGCCCGGCTTGACGACCGTGTGGGATAGTATTTATATCCACAAAGTCACAAAAATCAGCCAAGTGCGAGTCGTACTCGCGCACAAAGGGTTCCGTACCAAAACGGCAAAAAAAAAATCTCGTTTGTTGTACCTATATATATATATATATATATTTTTTTTTCCAATATACGTAAAATACAATCTATACATTACAATGTCCCACACTACGAGACCTCGCAGGGTCTATCTGAGTATAGGGAGCCGCAATTAATAAACTAAATTATTTTTTAGAAATTATATATAAATTAGTTTAACTATACATTAGAAAACTGTCGATAATGTAGTTAACTACGGTTATTGGTATATGTGTTAATTGTTATATCTTCTCTCATTATGACATTTTGGAAGAAACTGCAGTTCTAGTTTACATTTAAATGATTGATGAGTGCTTCTATAAAGATTCTTTAGGTCGTCAGGTAGCCCGTTTAAAAAGACAGGAAGCAAGTAGTCATCAACTCTTTCTCCATACACATTTTGAGTTTTAGGTAGTATGTATTTATTTTTGTGTATAATTGATCTCATGTACTCAGGTCTCGTCCTCTCAACCAGTCTCTCTGGTACACTAGTTTCAGTGAGGATACTAAATTTAATTTTATCAAAAACACTCATAACATTACAGTACTTGAATATTTCGCAATCATTGTTAGTATATTTTTCTTTAATATGCTTTGGTACAATCACCTTTAGCAAGCGCAATTGTAGGTTATATATATCATTTAGGTATGTTTTATAAGTCCTACCATAGCTACTCAACCCATAGCCGACAACCGAGTCTGCCAAAGCCATGTATAACATCCGTAGTACTTGAAATGGTAATTTGAGTTTTAATACACTGAGCTTGCTTAATATAGATCTTAGTTTGTTACACACATTATCTATATGCTGTCTCCAGCAGAACCGGGTGTCAATCATGAGTCCGATGTACATATGTTGTGCCACAACCTCTAGTGTCGGGCACTTGCAACCACTATACAAAGACCTATGCATACAGTCGTGATTATGTGCTACAATTTCGGGTTTAGTCAACGTTTTATTACGTGAGGAGTGTATGTGAACTATTTTTGTCTTTTGTGCGTTTATTACTAAGCCTACATCATGCGCCCACTTGCACAGCTGGTTGAAGTCGTGCTGCAGAAGTTTTTGGGCTTCTTGGATATCTTTGTTGGCAACAAGTAGGCATGTGTCGTCCGCGAACTGGTATACAGAACCCCCCGAATCACATTGGACATATCGTTGACATATAATAGATATTCAGTGGGTCCTATTATAGAACCCTGGGCCGTACCTTTAGTGGTCATTACAAGGGTACTAAATTCATTTTTTATTTTTACGGTCGTAAATCTGTTATGGTGATAATTTTTCAAGAGATCCAAAAGGGGACCCTGTACCCCACTTCGCGATAACCTATCAAACAGGATGTCATTTTGGAGCATATCAAAAGCCTTGCTAAAATCAATAAATAATGCCAATACATGCCTTTTTCCATCTAAGTGAGCGTTAACCTCGTTAGTGAATTTACATAGAAGTTGAGTTGTGCTTTTGTTCTTCTGAAACCCGAACTGATTGTCATTAATAATGTTATTAGAATACATAAAGTCACTGATCTCGTTACCCAAATATCTTTCCATAATTTTATCAATGCATGATAAAATAGTGATGGGCCGATAATTGTTAAAATCATCCTGTTTGCCTTTTTTATATATTGGTCTAATCACCCCTACTTTCAAGAGGTCGGGATATATGGCAGTTTTTAAACTACAGTTAATAAGGTGGGTCATGACAGGTACCAATTTTTCAGATAAGGAAATTATATCTTTGGCTCGTATGCCGTCATATCCCGGGCTCTTTTTTACATTTATACTTTTAATAATTTTTTCAACCGTTTCCTCATTCGCCCACTTGACCCTTTTTGACCTATCTGGGCATATGAGGTACGATGTTGGGTTTAGACAGTGTAAGGAACAGTTTTTACTAATAATTTTTGTGCTATTATCGAACTCCATTGCAAATTTGTTCGACAAAGTTAATGCATCCATGTTAATTTTTTTTAATAATAAGTTATCAATACACTGCACAGTTTTACCAGTAAGGCTGTTGATTATACTCCATATCTTCCTTGTATTACCAAAATTTTGGGAAACTTCTGTCATGATTTTCTTATTTTTTAAAAATTGTGTATATTTGTTTGTTTTATTTCTATACCTATTATACAACAATCTTTTTTCTAACATTGTATTTATCTTTCAACCATATCATATACAGTTCATCACGCTTTTTACACATATACTTTAGCCGGTCATTAACCCAGGTACACTCTTTTCTTTTGCTGTTACTTATTTTACGGGAATACATACTCGTATTATATACGTCGGTGAATTTGTTATAAACATAATTTACAATCTCGTTAGGGCAGCTGTACTGTAATGGTATTGACCAGTCAACGTCACCCAGTTCACCTTCACCATAAATATTCATTATATTTTGTTTTTATCTAGGAGTGTGTGTGTAAAGGAGTATGCCCACAATAGTATGGGGATTGGTTTCCAAACAAAAGTCGTTGTGCACAAGTGAAATTTACGTCATTCGGAGGAGTTTTTAATGTATATTCTATAACAACAAACATAATCAATCCAACTCGCCGGACATTCGAGAAAAAAGCATATGAATTTCACAAAATTAGGTTATGTTTATCACGTATATACATATATTTATATTTACATATATTTATATTCACGAGCTGGGCGTTTAATAATTGCCTACATATTGCGTTTTCTATGGTATGGCGAGGGAAAGTGTCGGACTTTATTGGGTCATGAATGAGAGCGATGTAACTTACCCGATTTTTGTTATTATTTAATCAGTAGAGCAGTCAATCTAGTAATACAGATGTCTATCGAGTAAGGTAGCTACCTACCTACATACAATGTAAATAAAACAAATAAGTATAACATAATTTCAATTCTTTTATTTCATTCATTTTCATATGAAAACTCATCAAAAATATTATCTAAATAACTTGCTGGAGCAAACACATCATTGTGTCTACCCCAACCCAGATACCAAGTTATTGCCATAACATGGGCACAACAGCCGACGGTCCTGTTACCTACTAAACAGCTGCAGCAATAACCTGTAATTGCAGAAACAGTGTTGGCAACATATTCACTACGGCTTATTAATAAATAATTGTGGTATGTCCTGCCTCCAATATGCCTGGACTTCATTCTTCCCCTCAATAAATAATGATTTGTACCTAGAATAAGAGGGATGTCATCCTCTATTTCATTATTTACTTCTAAACTGTAAGTACCATTAGCACTCACATGTTCACCATAATATGAACGAGCTTGTTTGATCTGGTATGTCCCCAATGCAAGTTTTTTTAAATCAGATATGGTGAGTCTTGGAAACCCTTCTAAATGTGGGTGGTGAGCATTAATTGTTATAAACGTAGCTCGACGCCTGTTTAGATTTTCTTCACGAACTATATTTGCAAGAATATTTTCCATATTTAGTCGTTGTCTTGCAATGGCAACATACTCAAATGCTTCCGGTTGGTCTTCAATGAGAGGATGGAATTTATTGGTAAGCGCACATCCATTTCTGAAATCTATCATCAAATGTAGCAGCTGTATTAAAATAGTCTTGCCGAAATAATTTAAAGTCACGTTTGAGACGACCATTGATAACCTCAACGACCCATCTCCACATTGTGACACATCGTGACTTATTAGCCTGTAATGTGGTCAGCTGGTGTTCACCCTCAGACAAAAACTCAGGCATATGGACTTTATAACTATATTCTCTCAATAATGGAATACATCTCTAAATCCCCTATCAAGGATATAAACATCTCCCTCTCAAAAATAACTTCTCATAGCACCAGTGATCTCGCGAAACTCATTGCTCATAATTGTAGCATCATTTATTGTGGCTTTATAAGGACCTAAGCAGTCTAAAATGTAACCATCACAACAGACTATCATAAATGGCTTTACCAAATTCTGGTGTTTGTGCAAACTGTAGGTGTTTTTCTGAAATAAATAATTGTGCTACTTTGCACATACACATATGTAGCATCACATATGACAATGGAAGGCTTGATTTCACTATCCAGATGAGGATTTCCAAATAAACCCTCAGGAATTATTTTATTCCTTAAAGCTACTTCTGCTATTGTCATATGATTGAGACCTAGATATAAGGGAACCAGCTGTTGTGCCATGCAATCTCTAGCCTTCGACATATACCTTTCCAGAGTGCTACGGGGTAATTGAAATATACTGCACAGCCTTTCGTTGCTATCACCAGTACGCAATTTCACTAAATAAATGGATAGAGCGATACTAGCAGAAGGTACTTCGTTGTGAAGATTGCTCATTTCTCTTAAAAGATCATGGAATTGCGCTGATGTGAGTCCTAGCCAATAGTGGCAGAGATTTGGTGGCATTGCACTTATATTGCTAAAGTCCAGAGACTCCAGACTCGATCTCTCCATCATTCGAAACATTTGGTCAAACTGAGTTGCCGTAAAATCTCTATAATTTGAATCTAACTGATCCCAGCAGTCATTTTGCAAATGGTATCTGCATATCCGAGCAGAAGGTGGGACATAAAATCTATAATGCCGAAGTAAGTTTTGCTTTACTGCAGCTGGTACCAATAACCGTTCAACATTTTCGCATTGAGGAAAAATACAGTGTCTTGATGACGATAATGCACGTTTATGAGTTTGTGATACTATCTTCACCGATTCTTGCTGTTGAGGTTGTAACACAACAGGTGGCATTGGAGGAGGTTCAGGTATTTGTGGAGATACATCAACTTCCATGTTTCCAACAAATCTAGGATAGTCCTGATGAATTTGCCTTTGAAGATGTCTCCTAGCAGTTGTCCAACATGCCACACAAACTCTAGTAATGCGGCCTACCTGAAAATAATGCACTTGCATTATCATTTATGAAATAAAACAAACATAATTTACAAATAAAAAGACAGGACTGTTTTTATGTACCTACTACTCTATGACACTTGGAGACAAATACCGTTCATTAGAGACCTCTTTCATCAAAATTCATTCAGCCTGATGGACAATTATGATAGATGGATATCAATGGATATACATACATACTGTCAAACAACATTACCCTCCTTTCTTTAGCAGTCAGGTAATAATATATTAATATACCTAATAAGACTGTTGTTGTTAGTCTTATTTTGGTATGGTTTCCTTAGACACAAATAGCTTTTTAGTTAACTAGCAGAGGCTATTCTTTACTACTTAAGAACGTCTAAATAAAATAGGAAAATATAATACTAACCAAATGGGCTAGTGTTTGTTGAACTATAACACTTCTTTCAGGACAGTTAGGGTGCACAAGATGAGTGCGAGATCTTAGAATGGACATACCACAACCTAAGCATACACTTCTATGTCCAAACATTGGAGGTGGTATAGTCTCTCCTTCAGGTACTTGTTGTAGTATCTCAAAGCATTCAAAGCATAGGTTATCTTTAGGAGAGGCCTGCAAAAATAAACAACCATTTCAAAATCGGATTGCTAATCCATGTAAAATAATATTCTAAAACATAATAGGTAGGTACTGTGAAACAAGATTATATTCTTCACATGACAAGATTATATTGTTGCTTGTTTTTATATATGATTACTTTTGTATTTTACTAAATAATTATAACACGATAAATAGATATTACTTACCGGTGTTGGTGATATCCAGACACGAAGAATATTTGTCATGAATGCAGTCGCGTCTTGTAATAGACGCCGGCGCTGGTGTGATAGTCTCATGAAACAGTTGATACACCGTAGTCGATTATCCGCCATCGTTCACACAATAAATAAAGAGTAAATATCTCGATGATTTTGCTGATTATTATAGCTACGGAGGAACACTAGGCTCGACTCGACGTAAAACTTATAAAAATCTAAATAAGCACTGAAATCACAACAAACGAAAAAAGAATCACGAGAGCGGCAACGTCAGTGAAAAAAAGTGACATTTAATGTTATGTTACTCAAGTGAAATCGCACTTAATGTTGCCATAAACAGATTCGCAATTAAGTACGTTTTTTTACAAATTATAGATATAAATTATTGAATGTACGTATTGATGTATAGACATTATATACTATTTAATATGTAATATGATATTAATAATAAAATATCATTAATTACATAATAATAACATATAATTATATTTATTAACCGTAAAAGCCTTCTCCAGAATAACCTTTAGTTTATTTTACTATTGTTTTTAGTTTATACTACACTTTACTACAGCAAACTTGAAACAGTTCGTGTACGTGTACTGATTTAATACGCGGAAATTGGTAGAGTTACATTTTAGTGTATTTACTGGCAATACTTGTAATAACGAAAGGAAATTGACGATCTTGCATTTTTGCAAGTCATGATTGGGCTTACTCCTTTCATGCAAATCGGTTGATAAATAAGGCCTCAAACATGATCTGACAGAACCCGTAGATGATAGATGTTTAGGTACAGACACAGAAATCTAAATAATAAATAAATATTGTTGGACATACTCACACAACGTCATCTAGCCCAAACTAAGCTATAAGCTTGTGCTATGGGATCTAGACAACTGATAAATATACTTATATATTTCTAAATACATACATAACGTACATAGAAAACACCCAAACTCCGAAACAAACATTTGTGGATAATAATAAGATACTATTTAGATTTCTGTGGGTACAGACGAAAGAAATTCTCCCCAGTCTGCAAGTTGAAACGGAGACTTCGGTCGCTTCGCTCCCTCAGTCAATAATCCAGATTGCGTTCCTGAAAACAAAAACTATGAGGCTTTAAATGACGAAAATTTGTTTTTTTTTTGAATTCGTAAAAAAAAATTGTTATTTTTTTGTGAATTGTATACAACACCGTCATGGACGTCATGGACCGACCCTGGATTCCGAGGTATAAAGCTAACAGCACTTCACACTAAATATATATAAAGCTTGTATTAAAAAAATATGTGTTTAGTTTTTCAGAATAGAATTGTTAATACGCCAGTCGATACATAGCGGTATTTAAACCAAGCATTGTATTAGAATGTCTAGTGGGACATTAATGTCTTTTGTTGCTTCAGCTAACCTTATCTAATGCCTAGCAAATGTATCTTTTGTGTACTTATAGTGGCAGTTGTAGAACAATGATAGCGAATCTTTGTTCTATTACTGTCTCTGTAGCGTAATTTGTTAAAGGCAAAAGAGACAAAGTGGTTTAAACTCTTGGCACGAGGGACTTTTGATAATAGTGGTAACGCCATGCGACTTCAAGGCCTTTTCAACCGACTTCCAAAAAAGGAGGAGGTTCTCAATTCAACTGTATCTTTTTTTTTTTTTATGTTTGTTACCTTATATCCTCGGACTGGGTAAAACGATTTTGAAAAAAAATTATTAATTGGTATCTACTTACTACTTCCCAGGTGGTCAATTTGGTCCCATTCCGAAAACTATTTGGTCCCATATCGGTAGTTTGAAGTCGGTTGTTGTGTAAATTATTGACGTGTATTTTTAGATTTTCGTTTCGGAAAAACGAAGGTTTTTTAGTTTTTTATTTTTATTTTTTATTAATCTTCTTGTACATAGATCAAATACACCATATAATAACGTTTAATACAAACAATATGCACAAAGGCGTGCTTAAGTCAATATGACATATCTGCCAGCAGACCTTAGAGTTGTAGAGGAGATCAGGTTTTATTTAAAGGAGAAGTGTTTATCGTGTTTTTAAATACTTACATATAGTAAGTATTTCTATATATATTATATATGTTATATTATTATATATATTACTTACTTATAAAAAAATATATAATAATAAAAAAAAATATTTTGTTAACGATTTTTTTTTTTTTTTTTTTTTTATATTTGGTTCGCCAAATTGACGCCGCCCGCCTGGTGGTAAGTCGTGACGACGTCTAGCGATTGTGGGCCACTCTCACAGCACACATTACTATTGAGAGTGGACGACCTACTGATGTGCCTCTTCACGCTCCGCTTAAAGAACCCAGGATTATATGTGGGAGGAAACACGTGCACAGGCAGGGCGTTCCAGGCCACTATCGTTCGGCAGAGAAACGAACGTTTAAAACGTTCGGTTCTCGCGAACATGCTATCCACTGTGTGGGGGTGGCATCTCTGCCCGGCACGAGTCGTTCGGGATCGGAAGGAAGAGGGTGGGATCAGATTGAAGAGCTCTTCAGAACACTCGCCGTGGTAAATACGGTAGAATGCGGCCAAGGAAGCTATTGTTCAGCGCTGAACTAGCGGCTCAAGGCTTCCCGTTACCTCCGGACAATCTATAATACGGATAGCCCGTCGCTGCATAGCGTCGAGAGCGTCCAGCAGATACTTCGCGGAGCCGTCCCAGAGGTGAGAGCAGTATTCGACGCAGGGTCTAATCTGCGTCTTGTACAGCAGACACCTCTGGTCCGGTGTAAATAATCTCTTTACCTTATTCAGTATTCCTAGTTTCCGCGAAGCTAGCCCTATACATCTTTCGATGTAGTTTTTATTATTGAGCTCTCGACGAACGTCTATGCCAAGGATATCAAGGTTGTCCTTCATTGGTAATAATGCATTCTGAAGAGAGGGTAGGGGAAGGAAAGGGGATTCGCAGTAAATGCACACGCCTGTATTTTGCGGGCATTGAACTCGACCAGGTTCTCGGTACCCCATTGAGAGATACTGTCGAGGTTACGGTCGAGATCAGCCACGAGTCGTCGTCTCTCCTCCTCAATCTCAGATCGCCCCGCCGTCGGACGAACCGAGTAACTCCCGTGCAGTGTGCTGTCATCTGCATAGCAATGAATGTTCCCGAGGGATAGCATATCATTGATATGCAGAAGAAAGAGAGTTGGTGATAGTACGGACCCCTGCGGTACCCCGGCATTCACTTGCAAGAAGCGAGAAGCCTGGCCATCGCAGAGGACCCGCACTCGGCGCTCGTTTAAAAAGCTGGCAATCCAGCTGCACAGTTGAGGAGGTAGACCATATGCCGGAAGCTTGGAAAGGAGCGAAGCATGCCAGACCCTATCGAAGGCTTTGGCGATGTCCAGGCTAATAGCCAAGGACTCGCCGTGCCTTTCCATAGCCCCACCCCAGACATGCGTTACGAATGCCAGAAGATCACCCGTTGATCGCTTTGGCCTGAAGCCGTATTGTCGATCATTGATTAGCGAGTGATCCTCTAGGAATTGCATGAGCTGCTTATTTATAAGGAGCTCAAGCACCTTGCAAATGACTGAGGTGACAGCTATGGGTCGATAGTTGCCTGGATCGGACCGATCCCCTTTCTTGGGGATCGGTTGTACGTTCGCCTCCTTCCAGACCTCCGGCACGAGCCCTGAAGAGTATGACAGGCGGTACAGACGCGTTAATACTGGAGACAACTCAGCTGCACATTTTCGTAGCACCACCGCCGGAATGCCGTCAGGGCCACTGGCTTTCCGCGTGTCGAGTGACCGCAGCACTGCCCGTACATCACATTGCCTGATAACAATATCAGGCATTGTGTGGCCACAGTTGGCGATGGCGGGGGGCTGCAGGCCACGGTCGTCGACCCGGGAATTAGCCGCAAAGAGGTCTGCGAGCATATCCGCTTTCTCTTGGGCTTTGTGAGCCAGTGTTCCATCTGGGTAACGCAGCGGTGGCAGCGAGGGCTGACAAAAGTTAGATTGCACGGCTTTGGCCAGTTGCCAGAATCCACGGCTGCCCGTGGGATGGGAAGTGAGCTCCTGACCAAGCCGCGCGACGCGCTGGGCATCCGCTCTCTTAAAGGCCCTCTTACTCGATTTTGTGGCCCGGTTGTACGCTGCTTTGAGGTGGCCCACGTTTGGGTCGCGCACAGCCCGGGCCCTGATCCAGGCGCGATATGCCGACTGTTTTTGTCGAACAGCTTTGGCACAATCTCGCCCGAACCAGGGACGGGCTCTGCGGATACTGGCGACATCAGTGAAAGGGATGTAATAATCCATCCCTAAACTGATCTCGCCAGTAATAGCAGAAGCACTATCCGAAGGAGCCTTTCCTACAAAGCAGCGCTGGCTCCAGGGGACGGACGCATAATAATCGCGTAGACCGTCCCATTCCGCTGACGAGTAGTGCCATAGTCGTCGTGACGTTTGTACAGGACGTGCAGGAGGTGACACCTTCATGCCAGCGTGAACAACACAGTGGTCGGAACTACCCAGTGGGGCTCCTACCGAAACACTGTACTGGGCTGGGCGACTCGTCAGCAGTAGATCCAGCAGAGCGGGCGCGTGATCTGACCTGTCTGGTATCCGGGTGATCCCGCATACCATCTGGGTCAGACCGTGGGAGAGAGCGAACGCATGGGCGGCTCTACCCGCATGATCAGTCTTGAGGGACCCCAGCCATTCAATGTGATGGCCATTGAAGTCCCCCAGAAATACTAGGTCAGCGTTCGGGAACCGCACCTGCGCTTCATCAGCCGTCTCGCTGAGGTACTGGAAGAGCTTTGTTGTCTCAGAATCCCCTGTGTGGGATCGGTAGACGCACACGTAGATCTGGCTCATAGAGCCATGGTCTACGTGCAGCCAAAGGACGGAATTGGAGGGGTTCTCTAGGCAGCGCAACCGGCGGCAGCAAACATCCGCCCTAACGAACACGCACACCCCGGCTTTGTCTCGAAATTGTTCCTCGATGACATAGCCGGGGTAACACAGGTAAGACGTGTCGTCAGGGCGGCGTATTTGTGTCTTCGTGAGGAACATCACAGCGGGCCGTGCCGTCTCAAGGTGGTGGTGGACGGTATCGAGGTTCGCATGGAGTCCACGGACGTTAGTGAACTCCACCTCGAAATGTGAACTTGTGGGGTTTCCTAGGGCCGCTGTGTAACGTTTATTTCTTTTTTGTTGCACTGCCATTGTAGATTTTGAAAAAGAAGCGTGAAGACAGGGCGACATTTGGTGCAGCAGTAAGTGACAAAGCGCAGGGGCTAGCTTTGTCTAGAACCGTGTGGTTAGGTCGGAGCCGACTCGCCGGACGGAAGGGCTCCCAAACCCCCCTGATGAAAGGCCGCCGCTACCCCACACCGGTTACCACCCGGAGCGGCGATCCCACATCAGGATTATGCGCAACATGTGGGGCAGCCTCCTGGGGTGGTTGGCCCCAGGCGGGCCCCATGACTGTGTTGCGGGCGGCCGCGGCAACGCCGTTGCTAAGGGTCTCCCTGGCCGGCGAATCGACCCACACCACCCACACTAGACTCCGTTTCGCCCCCACTGGTCCCATGCCTGCTGCACCATACATCGCCCCGGGCCCGGCGGTGCAGCTGCTGAACCCCTAACGCAACCCAGCCTGGGCTGGGTTACTTGGGGGGCTTTAGCACAGCTGCACGGTGGTACCCCCCCGGACCAACACTGTTGTACCACCTGGTACCCACGTAGGGGCCGAAGCCACTCCATAGGTACCGTAAATTAACGAGCCTCGTCTGTTTATCAGCAAGTGCGCCACTAGCAGGTGAGGTCGCTGGGGCCCTTAAGATGTTGGTAGAGCCCCTTTGCACCCAGGTCGCTGGGGCCCTTAAGATGTTGGTAGAGCCCCTTTGCACCCAAAAATAAATAAATGTATGGTATAAATTATACCTTTTTGGCTTCCTGACAACCTGAACTACTTATCTACATATGTCTATACCTATATAAAAATGAATCCCTATTTCCCTTGGTCACGACATCACGCGTGAACGGCTGGACTGATTTCGCTTATTCTTTTTTTGTTGTGTTCGTAATTATCAGGAGAAGGATCTTATGGAAGAAAGAAAAAGTTATGCGGAACATTAGAAAAATGAATGCGGTACGAAGTTCGCCGGGACCGCTTGTAATAAATAAAAATCTCACCTAAATGTCTGAAAACCCAAATTTCGCTTGCAGTGAACGCAAAACAACTCTGTACACGGTTTATTAAACATCTGTTAAGAGAATCTGTGTCAGTGGATTCAGGTTCAGTTCCCAATTTACAATAAAGGCTTTCGGTTTTAATTTTTACGAATAATATACAAAACCATTTACCTACCTCCAGTTTTGCTTTAAATGATTTTCCCACGTAACCGGTAAGTTTCCATCACAGGTCTAATTATTTGATGCTGCGGCTACATTTTACATCCTACTAATATTACATGCGGCACACTAAAAGTTTTGCACTTCTAGCTAATCGGAACTATTTGAATTTCGAATGTTATATTTTTTTAAACGTTGCAACCTTCTTAGTAGTTAATAAAAAAAACAATTGGCGGCAAATCATTTGTCAGTTGTGTTTTATCACACATCAAAGTGTAGAACTTTGATGTGTGATAAAAAACAACTGACAAATGATTTCCCGTATGCAACGAAAATGGAATTAGGTAGTAAAGATTTTAGAGCGATGATTTTTTATGATTTTAAAAGTTCTCTCCCTCCGCAAGACTGTGCCGCTCGTCTTCAAAATGCTTTTGGGAGAGAACCACTTTGTTTGAGCACCGTGAGGCGATGGTTTGCTGAATTTGAGAGAGGTCGAGTTTCTTTACATGACGAATTTCAAAGGGAAGGGTGGCCTTCAACTGCCGTCAACGAAAATAATGTGGCTACTGTTAAGCGGTTAATTAAAGAAAACCCGCGGATTACCTATGAGACAGTTCGAGGACTATTGGGGATTGGCATGAGTCAAATCCAGAAAATTTTACACGAAGAATTGAAAGTTCGGAAACTTTGTTGTCGTTGGATCCCTCATGAACTGACAGCGGAGCAGAAGCGGGCTCGCGTGGAATGGTGCTCACAGATGCTACTGAAGTACGACCACGGACATTCTAATGCTGTTTATGACATTGTCACAGAAGACGAAACGTGGATTTATTGTTTTGAACCCGAAAAAAAACAGTAATCTTGTGAATGGTTGTTTGAAAATGAGAACAAGCCAACAAAAGTGTGGCAGGCGAGAAACGTTGGTAAAAAAATTATCGCGTTTTTTTTCTCAGCTACGGGTCCCATCTGTACAATTCCACTTGAAGATCAAAAGAGTGTTAATGCCGAGTGGTATTCTACCATTTACTTTTGTTTACCCAGGGTGTTAGAATAAGTTTGCGAAAGACGACCCAAAAGCCGCGTTCTCCTACATCATGACAACGCTTCTTCACACACGGCCAACAAAACAAAGTCATTTTTAGCTTCCGAAAAAGTACAACTCGTCACCCATCCTGCCCCCGACCTAGCACACTGTGATTTCTGTATTTTTCCCAAAATCAAAGATTTGATGAGAGGTTTCACTTTTACCAACTCCGAAAAGACAGTGATAGCGTTCAATCAGCACGTAGAAAACATGCCTTCAAATCTGTGGTCCTCCTGTTTTAAAAAATGGTTCGATCGCATGAAAAAATGTTTAAAATGTAAAGTATTTTGAAATGCAATAAACATAATTGTTTGGTTTTAACATGTTGTTTATTTAAGTTACGCAAAACTTATAGTGCGACCTACGTATAAACGCGAAAGTTTGTGAGTATATATGTATGTATGTATGGATGGATGGATGTTTGTTACTCTTTCACGTAAAAACTACTGAATGGATTTTAATGAAACTTTACAATAATATAGCTTATGCATCAGAATAACACATAGGCTACAATTTATAAAGATATTGTGTGAATTGTTCAAAATATGAAGCGGCGCGACGGGAACGGGAAAAAATCCAAATTACCACGCAGGCGACCACTTGATGCACCAATGAATGAGACGAATAGGTATTACTGGGAGTACACGTGGACTTATGTGTTGTTTCCTATAACTTATACCTACGTAATCTTTATGACAATCATAACAGTAGTACAGTCGGCTACACGTCAGTGATAAGATTTGATTGTCCACACAATAGTACCTACCTCCTAATAACACACAGTTAGAGTTCACTTATTTTGCCATAATTGTTGGTCCCAGATAACCTTATTCTATATCCCCATAGGTACATATTATCGAGATACAAACTACCCTTGTATGTGTGAAATATCTTAAGCTAATACTCTACCAAATTCCATCCAGATAGGGACGACCGTTTTACATGGTAGGTTCAAACCAACTAAATGTGACTTAGGAATATACAAACTTTGAAAAGCATAAGTTAATGATCTTGTACAGTCAAGAACAACAACAAAACGGCCAAGTGTGAGTCGGACTCGCGCACAAAGGGTTCAGTACCAAAACGGCAAAGAATCCCGTTTGTTGTACGGGAGACCCCTTAAATATTTATTATATTCTGTTTTATATTTTTTGTTATAGACGCAACATAAATACATCTGTGAAAATTTCTACTTTCTAACTATCACGGTTCATGAGATGCAACATGAGTCCAAAACAGACGGACGGACAAACAGCGAAGTCGCAGTAATACGGTTCCATTTTACCCTTTGGGTACGGAACCCTTAAAGCGGTAAACAAACCACGTTTGAGGCCCCTTAAATATTTATATTATTCTATTTTGTAGTGTTTTGTATTTGTAAATTTCAACTGTCTAACTATAAACGTTTATAAGATACAGTCTGGTGACAGACGAACGGACGGACAGCGGAGTCTTAGTAATTGGGTCCCGTTTTACCCTTTGGGTACGGAAGGAACCTAAAAATCATCTTATTATGAAACCAAAAGTCGATGTGCCACCAGCACAAAAATTGGCGATAAACAAGTTATTGTTTCAAGGTTTATAGCTTGGTTTGTTAGTAACAAAAGAGTGAGACTAAGCCGATAGTAACCTTAACATTGATTGTTACGGTCTTGACGTATAGTATCAACATTGTTATTTATGCGAGAAATACTTTAAATGTACCGACGTATATGTTATGTAGGTTCAACTATCTATATTTTTGTTTCTTTTTACGACTGGCATCATTTTTTTTAACTTCCGCGAGACCTTGGCCAATCCTGCCCAATGTTCATTGCCGCGGGCGTCTGACTTTGGCCACCGGCGGTGGGGTTTGGTCGGGTTTTATCCCGCGATAGTACACATATAGCACAACGAACAGAATATCACGCAAAACTAAATTTAGATTAACAGGACATGCCCTTTTTTTTTTTTGTTTTTAGTTCCGTGGCCTAAGGCCGCGGCCGCTCTAACGTCCGTTGCCGGGCGTCTCTGGTTACAAGCAGAACGTTTTTCCAGTGGCGCCCGGCGGACTTTGACCACCACTGTGGTCTCTGCGGGGGTTGGGTTGGGATGAGAATCCCGCGTCGTTAGGGTAGGGTTTTATCCCGTGTCAGTGAGTGAGTCTGGTTGCGTGCTATGGGGCAAAGGCCCCGCAGCACGCAACCCTTCTAGCCTGCTTCTGTAAGGACGACGGGTGGCGATCCCGCCGTCCTCAGGCCCCGATCATGGAGGTCGATGGTCTTGGGCGTAGATGAGTCTGCGGCGCCCTCGCCGCTGACTACGGAACTCGGCGGGGAGGGTACGCTCCCTCTCCCTCTCGGCCGCCTCCTTCGCGAGCACGACTTGCTCGCAGAAGGACACGGCCGCGTTCCACCTACTCCCGCTGGAGACCATGGCTTGAAGCAGCGAACCCTCCAGCGAGAGGGTATCCACGCCCAGACCCACTACGAGGTCCCGGCGCTGACTCGCCCACGCTGAGCACTCCACCAACGTGTGGAGTGCGCTGTCGTCGTCGGAAACCTCGCAGTGTTGACACCGGGTTGACAGGACATACCCTAACGAATACTGTATTAAAATGGCTCTAATTAGTTATTTCCGGATTTGATTCATTTTTCAGCTAACTCGCTTAGGCAGTTAGCTGATAGGTACTATGTTGAACTAATGTAGTGTAATGTAATTTTAGACTATTAGAATAGAGTGGCTGTGAGTTTTAATGCCAGGTTATTTGTCGTAGGACAAGATTCGCAATGCAATTATAACCTTGACTTTCATTTTAATTTTACATATTATGTGGGCTATCATCAAACACTGATTGACGGTGAAATGAAATGAAATGATTTATTTATTTGTGTAGGTCACTAAATGGCTCTTACAAACGTCAGTAAGTACTTAAAATAAAAAATACAATTGCTTCTATATTTACATGTACTGCCAGATTCGCAAAGCAATAAGTAGAACCGAGAGAAACAACTGTCAATAAAACTCTTGGTCACTCTTTTTCAATAATTTACTCATTTACACATTTTCTTAAACTAAATGTGGACGAATGTATATTGGTGTCGTGTCAAAATCAATAAGCGTGTATAAGACAACAAAATTGTAGTCACCTAAGTACAAAATATGCTACAATTACGGCATTTTAAGAGGCGCTTGCACCATCCGGTATTCCCTATAACCCTAAACTTGTAATAGAACACCATAAGTTCATGGTACGAGTAATACAACGTGTTCTTATCGTATCATGCTAGCGTATCATCTGACTGCATGTTATATTCTCGTACGTTACTTGTACTCGTATTTTTAAATGCTATCATAACATACTAAGCCTCGGGTATCTTTCAGTTCCTTGTCCCTATGTGATGAAAAGAATCACCGACATTCATTTAATTACTAATAATACATGAAGAAACGGGATATTTACCATGTACCTACGTAGGTCACACTATAAGTTTTGCGTAACTTAGAAAAACAACATGTTAAAACCAAAATATTATGTTTATTGCTTTTCAAAATACTCTCCTTTACATTTTAAACAATTTTTCATGCGATCGAACCATTTTTTAAAACAGGAGGACCACTGATCTGATGGCATGTTTTCTACGTGCTGATTGAACGCTATCACTGCCTCTTCGGAGTTGGTAAAAGTGAAACCTCTCATCAAATCTTTGATTTTGGGGAAAATACAGAAATCACAGTGTGCTAGGTCGGTCGCATAGCGCGCAGGATGGGTGACGAGTTGTACTTTTTCGGAAGCTAAAAATGACTTTGTTTTGTTGGCAGTGTGTGAAGAAGCGTTGTCATGATGTGTGTCTTTTTCTAACACCCTGGGTAAACAAATGGTAGAATACCACTCGGCATTAACACTCTTTTGATCTTCAAGTGGAATTGTACAGATGGGACCCGTAGCTGAGAAAAAAAAACGCGATAATTTTTTACCAACGTTTCTCGCCTGCCTCACTTTTGTTGGCTTGTTCTCATTTTCAAACACCCATTCACAAGATTGCTGTTTTTTTCGTGTTCAAAACAATAAATCCACGTTTCGTCTCCTGTGACAATACCATAAACAGCATTAGAATGTCCGTGGTCGTACTTCAGTAGCATCTGTGAGCACCATTCCACGCGAGCCCGCTTCTGCTCATGCTGCTGTCAGTTCATGAGGGATCCAACGACAACAAAGTTTCCGAACTTTCAATTCTTCGTGTAAAATTTTCTGGATTTGACTCATACCAATTCCCAATAGTCCTCGAATTGTCTCATAGGTAATCCGCGGGTTTTCTTCAATTAACCGCTTAACAGTAGCCACATTATTTTCGTTGAAAGTTGAAAACAGTTGAAGGACGCCCTTCACGAAATTCGTCATGTAAAGAAACTCGACCTTTCTCAAATTCAGCAAACCATCGCCTCACGGTGCTCAAACAAGGTGCTTCTCTCCCAAAAGCATTTCTTGCAGAGAACTTTTAAAATCATAAAAATCATCGCTCTAAAATCTTTTCGACTTAATTCCATTTTCGTTGCATACGTAGAACTTTGATGTGTGATAAAAAACAATTCACAAATAAATGATTTCCCGCCTTTTGTTTTTTTTTATTACTAAGAAGGTTGCAACGTTTAAAAAAATATAACATTCGAAATTCAAATAGTTCCGATTAGCTAGAAGTGCAAAACTTTTAGTGTGCCCCATGTATTTAACGGCTTCGGTGACGTTGTCGGTAGTTCATCGGCTTTCGACTCCGGAGTCTCGGGTTCGATTCCCGGGTCAAATCAGATATTTGTGTGATCCACAAATGTTTGTTTCGGAGTTTGGGTGTTTTCTATGTATATTATGTATTTAGAAATATATAAGTATGTTTATCAGTTTTCTAAATCCCATAGCACAAGCTTATACTAGTAGTTTAGTTTGGGCTAGATGACGTTGTGTGAGAATGTTCAAAAATATTTATTTATTATTGGAATACCCCGAACGATTAGCTAGCTGTAGTGAAAGTTGGATAATATGGTGCAATAAAAGTACTCACTCAAACTTTCGTTCAATTTTCAAACTTCAATATTAACTCTAAAGGTTCAATAATTCGTTGGTGTATTGCACAATATATTTAATAATTGATCGTATATGGGGTGTCTTAGTTAATCTACTATAAAACTATTGGCCGCGGAACTTGGGCCGCCGAACTAAAAAAAAAATTAAAAAAAACTATAAAAATATTATCTATCTAAAATGTTATAATCAAGTCTCGACTGAAATTGGTGTCTAGTCGGAAACTTGCTTCTTAACTATTACCAATGTTTCCCGCTTATCAAATTCTTATCAAATGACAAAGCGAATACCTATCCAATAGCTTGTTTTTAAATCAAACTCAAGGTCAAGAAGATGTTAGGTATACATCTGCCATACATACAAACGAATCCAGTCTGTTATTGTGTATCGGAAGAGTTAGCCAGAGGACCTTTTTTTAGAAATAAATGATGTCATTCATTTTACGTGAGACCTGTTGGTAAAATGAATGTAAATTTGATTGATACCACGCATGCGGGAGTCCTCCATATGCGGAGTAGAACGACTAATGTTATTAATAAAATAATTTAATGACTAATGTTACCCATGGGCTCCCATAATAATATAAAACACTAGCTGACCCGGCAAACGTTGTTTTGCTTTAGGGGTGGACTACCCTTAACATTTAGGGGGTTGAAAAATAGATGTTGTCCGATTCTCAGACCTACCCAATATGCACACAAAATTTCATAATAATCGGTCAAGCCGTTTCGGAGGAGTATGGCAACGAAAACTGTGACACGAGAATTTTATATATTAGATTTAATCGTGCACATCCTAATTGATACTACAAGCAAAACTACTCATATTGACTTTATACATTTACACATACAAAAGTGTTCAGAGAATTTGTCATTTGCATCCAATTCGCATACAGAAAATTTGCTTTAGTTTGGCGTAAAGTTACTTTAGTCTATTAGGAAGCAAATTATCACCAGCTTAACTGATATTACTTGTTAAGATCTCGTAATGCACTAGCTTCGTCTAGTTGCTAAGCCACTCACTACGGCGGAATACTTAACCAATACCTACTGAAGTACTGAAATACAAATCGGGTAGTAATGAATCAAACGACTTGGCCCGTGGAAAATGGAATCTCATGCTTGTAATGTGTGTTACGAATTAACGAAAGGGAACTCTGCGGTTCTCACTCGCCAACACAGTCTAAGAATATTTAGTCATGTTAGATATACGGGCAGGAGCGTAGCTGTGAGAAAAGTACCTGGCAATAAAAGCTTATAGCTACTCAATTAATAGCCAGTAATTACATTGACTTTGTATTCAAAAAAAGGTTTAGCCAGAGACGTGTTATACTTAAGTTTACGTTTCACCAGCAGGCACTTACAACGCACCTACAGTAGGTATCTAAAAGCAAAAAGAAAGAAATGCTCAAACCATAACAATTAAACAATTGTGTTATGTTTCATATGATTAAATATAAATAACAATAAATAGCTCAACTGCATGTTTCTGTATCATTTAAACAACAGCAATAGGCTCGCCGCCTATTCAGTGAGACCAACAATTGTATTAATTACGAAATTTGAGCATTATTGAACTTAATCGTTCGAGTGTGTGCATAATACCTACTTACAACAATAATTGTTGTACTGATAACTTACCTGCGTGGATAATCGTTAAAACAAAGTTTGCAGTACTTTCACTTATCTAAAATCAAACAAGCTGATGCAGTTTCAGAGTTTTGTTTTCCCAGCCATGCCTCAATTTACATGAAAAATGTGAGCAATAAAAATTATATACGGCGTAAATACAAGCAGGTGATTACATATTTGAACCGTTTGGGGTTGAGCCGCCGTCTTTATAGAGACATTGCAAAACGCCTAATCTATGCTTCTCAAGACCAGAAGGCTGACTATTTTCTCGAGTTCATTTTCATTTTCTAGAGTTTTTCGAATATATACACCTTTATAAATTAGCACGTGGTAACTAGACCATAAGACCTCAGTATTGCCGCAGATTATAGCTACTTATAGTAGTAAAAGTGGTATTGTCTGCTTCTGGATATAAGTAGATACGAAAGAGTTAATGAGACTGATTCGATCACTTCAGAACCACATCCATTTTCCATCTCCTGTTGCTTCCTGTACTTGAATTTTCGAAGTCAGGCCAAACGCCTGGTGACTCGTTTGTCAGGTGTAAGGCCTCTTAGCAAATAATTGTATCCATGACTTCTTGACACCATGGCTAGGCCCACTCTAGAGGTATGCTAGGTATACCTACTCGTCCTTTCTGGATGGAGACTTCATTTCATTCATTTTATTATGAATGAATAGTTATATATATAACTAGTGGTCGCCCGCGACTTCGTCCGCGTGGTAATTTGGACTTTTTCCCGTTCCCGTCGCGCCGCGTCATATTTTGAACAATTCACACAATATCTTTATAAATTGTAGCCTATGTGTTATTCTGATGTAGCTATATTATTGTAAAGTTTCATTAAAATCCATTTAGTAGTTTTTACGTGAAAGAGTAACAAACATCCATCCATACATACATACATACTTACATACTTACATACTCACAAACTTTCGCGTTTATAATATTAGCAGGATAGTTAGCTGAAGCCCGAGGGTCTGTGTTGTGGCAAACTGTCATTTATGGGCTAAAATTAAGCCTACCATACCACGCATACAATACCCTGTTCAAACGGGTTGGCGTAGGATTTTGTATCCAGTTTTCCTTCTCTCGCTATATTTCACCTCTAATTCAATTTGACGTCTTGTACGAAACCCTCTGAGTGAGGTGGGTTAAGGCTGCTACTACAACGTATAGAGGAACTTAATTATAATAATTTTATGAACGTTTTTCTTATAATATGTGTATTTGATTTCAAGGTTAAAAGTCAATTTAAGGGCAATTTTACCTACGTTACCTAAATTAGGTACCTACGTCGTAGCTCCGCTCTGTTTCAGTGCCCCAGAACTCTCAATTATACAGAAGAGCTAAATATTTACTAAACGTCACGCCAGAGATAATAGAATCTATTGACAAGTTTTTGTTTGTCTTTGATAGTAAACTAATGATAACCTTTGTAAAGAAATACCTACTCTTGAGCTAACATAACTTCTTTATCACTGCGCAGGCGGCGCCATAAATACGGCGGAGCATACGCTCTTCGTGTGCGCCGCCTGGGACTCGCCGAGTCAGGGGGCGACACGGCGCATTGCCTACGCCCAAGCCCCCGACTGATAGGGCCGTGGGCGGTGGGTCGGCGGGCCCACCTCTCAAGCGATGCGTAAACGCATCACCGACCACGTAAAAAAAATAAAAACATAACTTCTTTACCCTTTTTTGTACCAACTGTTTTATATTCGATTTATTCGCATTACATTTACACAAACAAAAAAAAATGAGATTCATCTAAACTCGTAGAATATTCAAGACATCTGTGATGTGATAGATAATACCTCAGAGCAACTATCTCTATACTACGTGTATATAAAGCGCTGATAACCGGTCTGAACCACTAACAACCATTCTGCACGTCAGAACAGTCAAACAATCGAGAATGTAGTAACGTCACTACAGCTTCTAAGTTGCGTGGCAAAAAATAGAACTAATTATTGTTTGTAGTTAATGTTCTGAGATCTTGTTTTTGATGTGTAACAGTGTATACGCGGATAGCACCAGCGAAGACGACGTTTCCGAAGTCAGAGTGGGTGAGCTAGGTGCGGCAGTACTCCGGCTTAGACGCCGGAAAAACACTGCCCCCGGACCCGACGGCATTCCTGGCCGTGTATGGGTCCTGGCACTCGATGAACTAGGGCCTCGACTGAGGGGGCTCTTTAGTGCATGCCTCGAAAGGGGCCAGTTTCCCAAATTATGGAAGACGGGGAAGCTGGTCCTGATTAGGAAACTGGGGCGGCCGGTGGACTCACCGTCTGGATACCGGCCGATCGTGTTGCTCGAAGAGGAGTGTAAGCTCTTTGAGCGAATTAGCGCGGAACGCCGTGTTAGGGAGGCACTCGTGTATCACGAAATGCCTCTCTACCTCCGTCGTATTGTCGGGGCTTACCTTTCGAAGAGGGCCATAGCTTACCCTAGCTGGCTCGGGCCAGCTCGGCGAGATGTGTCGTGCGGTGTTCCACAGGGGTCGGTACTGGGACCGCTTCTGTGGAACACCGGCTACGACTGGGTGCTGCGGGGTGCGTTGCCTGAGGGTGTCGGCGTGACTTGCTACGCCGACGATACCCTCGTCACAGCACGGGGTGCAACGCATCAGGAGGCAGCACTCAAGGTCACGACGGGTGTTGTTCAAGTCGTGGGTCGGATACGGCGGCTGGGTCTGTAGATGGCCTTGCAGGTTCTTTGTTTCCACGGACCTCGGAACGGTCCACCTGAAGGTCCCAGCATAACTATAAGAGGCGTTAGCATCGGCATCAAGCTGCAGAGGCAGCATGGTGAACTCACGTATCGTGTGACGCAGGTCGGTGTGTAGGTGTGACCGGGTATGGATGCTTCGGTAGCTATCTGTTTCGCATCCATCGTGAGGTCAGACCCCGGTGTCAACACTGCGAGGTTTCTGAAGACGACACCGCACTCCACACGTGGGTGGAGGGCTCAGCGTGGGTGAGTCAGCGTCGGGACCTCGTAGTGGGTCTGGGTGTGGATATCCTCTTGCTGGAAACCATGCTCCAAGCCATGGTCTACAAAACCATGGAAACTCTGGAAACCATGCTCCAAGCCATGGTCTCCAGCGTGAGTAGGTGGAACGCGGCCGTGTCCTTCTGCGAGCAAGTCATGCTCGTGAAGGAGGCGGCCGAGAGGGAGAGGGAGCGTACCCTCCCGCGCTTAGTTTCGCAGTCAGCGGCCAGTGCGCCGCAGACTCATCTACGCCCAGGACCATCGACCTCCATGATCGGGGCCTGAGAACGGCGGGATAGCCACCCACCGTCCTTACAGAAGCAGGCTAGAAGGGTTGCGTGCTGCGGGGCCTTTGCCCCACCACAAGCAACCAGATTCACTCACCGACGCGGTATAAAACCCAAACCAACGAAGCGGGATTTTAATTTAAAGTCCGCTGGGCGCCACTGGAAATACCTTCTGGGGTCACCGGAGACGCCCGCAGGAATGGACACGAGAGCGGCTGCGAACTCGCAGAATTAAAAAAACAGTACTACAGTGTATTACTGTAGTACTCGAGCTTAAGTAGTTATTGTCTAGACATCTTGATTGGTTGTTCATACATACCTCTCTAAAGGATCAACAATGATTAGCTGGGCTAACTGATAACAAGCCTTGGCATTCCAAAATATCAGTATATTAATTTAGTATATTAATTTGTAACATTAATAGTGATTCCGTGGAATAGTTTACTTGTTCCCAATTCCCACGGGAATACATTATGAGATAAAAGTATCGTATGAAATATTATTCTAGAAACTTGCTTGACTTTCCAATCTAACTGCGAAGCACACATTTACATTAATAAAATCAACACGTATGTCTGGCAGTACGGGTACTTATAGAAATCAACTGATGGCAGTCGCTTCACGGAAATTATCGAACGGCTTATCTTCGCAGTTAGGTGGGAAAGCCAAGCAATTCGGTTGGACCATTCCCTAGAATAATATTTCATACGATGCTTTTATCACATTCCCGTGGGAATTGAAACCTATTTGGCTCCAACTACCGGTACTGACAGCCATACGTGTTGGTACCTATGGCTCACGTGCTCTCCGAGGCACGGATAGGTCACAATAGCGCCGTTTGCACGTGCAAATCGATTCGATTTAATTAATAGTGCTTGTTTTTTGAATAGGTTTACATCAGGATCGGGATCGAACAGGCATATATCGTAACCACATGTAATTAACCTAAATTACTCGTCAAATGCGGCCTCTAATTGCTTATTATGTGTCATATGAAATGGTGTGATGAAGGTTTTGAATGAATGGGTTGACGTCATTTCTTCCAAATCTGTTAAGACCTGAATGTAAATTGCCTTATTATACGAGCAAAGTGTTGATTCTTAAAGACATAAAACAGCGTTGACTGCAATAACAGAACGTTTTAAATTATCAGGTCTATTGCGAAAAGCATTTTACATGAGTTTCTGTAAATATTGTAAGTACTGTACTTAATGTTTTATAGCGATCTTTTGTGGGTGTTGTTAGTATAATAATAAATATGTTTAGTAATACCTATTGTAAATAACCTACCTACAAGCAGGTGTAGTATGTTAGTATAACTATGAAACTATACCTACTTTTAAAATTTTAGCAAAGTGATGAACTAAGACATTTTGAGGACATTCATAGATCATCACGTCTATTTTTTTAGGTAGGTATCTAATAAAAACGGTAGTTAGATACAAATTCTAATTAGGTATTCGGTGTAGAAATAGTAAGGATCCCTATGATTTATTTAGTCTTGATAGGTATTCCATGATGACTAAATACCGTTGTACAAACTACAATAAAGCCTAAACGTTAATTTACAGGGGTCCCGGGTAGGTACTGTTGGGAGCTGGTGGACTTTGGCCACCTATGCGGGACATTGCCGTCGACATTGCGGGCCATTGACAAGGAACATAGTCATTTTAACAAAGTAGAATATACCTTATTGTATTCTTATTTATACAGCTGGTATTGACCCAGACCTTGCGGATGCACTTGAAAAGATCGTTGACGCTTGACGCCATTATGCACGGGCGGTTGCACATTGAATGATTGTTGATGAATTACATTTACAATGTAGGTAGAATCCATTATATCTTGAACGTTAGTTAATAAATGCGCGCAGTTCCGCCTGCGTTGTATTGTGATAGCCTGAAAGCATCATTTAAGGATATTTTTACAGTCCTAAGGCTCTAGCTATACTAGACAGACGGATGGTTTTGTAACAGCATTTTAAG
Organism: Nudaria mundana; assembly: GCA_963556515.1. Lineage (NCBI taxonomy): Eukaryota > Metazoa > Arthropoda > Insecta > Lepidoptera > Erebidae > Nudaria > Nudaria mundana. The sequence goes on along the minus strand of OY748286.1, from coordinate 33,268,386 downwards.
ACTGTAGAACTGGAATAGATCTGCCAGATTACAGGCTGTGTTTAAATGCAGTCGATTCACAATTGATTCGCAGTTTTATTACACAAACATAAATCATGCCTATATTCCCGAAGGGGTAGGCAAAGGTGCATTACACACCCTCAATTTGCCAGTATTTTTAGTCTCACGTAATAAGGGGCAAGCCTATTGCCGTCACCAGGCACATTTATAATGGGTTATGTCCATATGGCCGAATTAATTTAATAAAAAGTAGCAGCTATATTGTAATTTTGAAAAAAAATTGTAACCCGTTGCCTTGCGATGAAATGTTGATGAAAGGCAACAAAATCTTACGTGCCAGTCGCTATGGCACAGCCAATTAAAGTCCTGGGCGTCGCGGACTATATTTTTATTATGTTTAATTACAGTCGTAACACTCCTAATTTTATTCAAACTCCAATTATGCGGCCGGATGGCCGTTTAGGAGATAAACTTTCTGCGATTTAACTAAATTAACTTTTGTCATCGTAGCTCAGTGGTCAGAGCATTCGAGCTCAGTGATTCGAGTCCAGCCGAAGATATTTCAGATTTAGTGATTTATTTATAATCTATATAAAAATAAAATAAATCTAACTACTTTGCAATATTCCGCCACATGCAAATTACCCAACTCTCGTATTTATTCATGCACAAGTCCGCCCTCCAAACCCACTTAGGCCGAAAGAATAGAGAAATAATTTTGAAAATAGAATAAATATGAGAGTTGTGTTATCGTGCAAAAAATAATAAAAAACCTCGACACGTGTTTCGCCCCCAACCAGGGGCATCATCAGGAGATGTCGATGGCTCGGCGCACGGCGACCGAAAAGTGCACGACTCTAGGCAACCCGGACATCACATCATATGGCCGAAGGTTTGTGATGATAAGCCACATTCCACTGGTTCTCTTTAGTGTCAATCCCACTTGGACATATTATCTTTGGATCTCCCAACTTGGGTTCGCATTCTGTTAAGAGCCTTCCAGGTGTTATACTTACAGCAAAGCCATACTTACCTTTGAAATACAAAAAAAAATTAACTTCATCAGACTTCATCTAGATATTTCTACAACTTAGTACACCTACTAATACTAACGAATTTTTTGTGAACTTAACTAACTCTAATTTACAAAGAGTATAACGAGTTATGGTAAATAGAAGGAAAATAGCAAGCATAGTTATATTCTGCCGATTTACAACCGATTAAAAAGAGCAATTTAATATTATCGTTTGTTATGAGAACAGGTCTTCATACAAAAAATATGAATGGAACAACATCTAACCAGTTTAGTTAATGACATTTAGAGTCATTAAGTTTTAGACGTTAGGAAGGAAACTTTTGAGGATGTTAGGTATACGTACAGCTTTGAACATGTGGAAAAGTTTCTGTGAAAACAATTCTGTTGTTTCTATGGAAAAGTTTGGTGAAACAAAGCTATCCCCAAACTGAGGTCAGTATGTCTGTGGAAAACTGTTTTATTATTTTTTTAATAGGTTTACATTCATATTATTTTAATAAATTTATTAAACAGATTTCAGTTAAACTCAGCAGAGCTAAAGTTATGGGAACTAGTAATACAAATACTTTGCAATAGATATATATAGAAAAATTTTTAACTAAGTGCCGTAAGTTATAAACAGCCTCGGGGCGTAAGTTGTATGACGACGATGACGTTGTGTGAGAATGTCCAAAAAATTAAAAAAAAAGTCCGAGAGCGTACTGCTTTTTTAGATGGGTAGGTAACCTATACCGCTAACGTCTGATCGCTGCGTCTCAAATCCCGAATGACGATTTTTATTTTTTTTTTTTAAATCCGCGGCCCGATGTCGCGGCCTGACCTACGTCCATTGCCGAGCGCCTCCGGTAGAGACTGAGAGAATTCCCGGTAGCGCCCGGCGGATGGTTATTACCTGGATAATGGATAACCATTATCCATCCAACACTTGCAATACTTTTATACCTAGAAGCACGTAATGTTAAAACAGTCGGCGTTATTGGTATAAGCTATTGGTATTTAGTTAGGTATAACCTACATGGTATTTAAATAGGTATAAGGTAAGAACACAATAATTGCATATTGTAAGCTATTTCCTTAAATTAACTGAGATAGATTAATAAAAGGTAGGTAATGCCTTTTATTTTTTTTTTTTTAATTCCGCGGCCTAGGGCCGCGGCCGCTCTAACGTCCGTTGCCGGGCGTCTCTGGTTACAAGCAGAACGTATTTCCAGTGGCGCCCAAGGACTTTGACCACCCCTGTGGTCTCTGCGGGGGTTAGGTCGGGATGAGAATCCCGCGTCGTTGGGGTAGGGTTTTATCCCGCGTCAGTGAGTGAATCTGGTTGCGTGCTATGGGGCAGAGGCCCCGCAGCACGCAACCCTTCTAGCCTGCTTCTGTAAGGAAGGTGGGTGGCGATCCCGCCGTCCTCAGGCCCCGATCATGGAGGTCGATGGTCTTGGGCGTAGATGAGTCTGCGGCGCCCTCGCCGCTGACTACGGAACTCGGCGGGAAGGGTACGCTCCCTCTCCCTCTCGGCCGCCTCCTTCGCGAGCATGACTTGCTCGCAGAAGGACACGGCCGCGTTCCACCTACTCGCGCTGGAGACCATGGCTTGGAGCATGGTTTCCAGCGAGAGGATATCCACGCCCAGACCCACTACGAGGTCCCGGCGCTGACTCGCCCACGCTGAGCACTCCACCAACGTGTGGAGTGCGGTGTCGTCGCCGGAAACCTCGCAATGTTGACACCGGGGTGTGACCTCACGATGGATGCGAAACAGATAGCTACCGAAGCATCCATGCCCGGTAACGATCTGCGTCGCACGATACGTGAGGTCACCATGCTGCCTCTGCAGCCAATCGTCCATGATCGGTCTCACCGCCGCGATGATGGTGCTACCCCATCTGGGTTGCTCAAGTCGCACCCTCCATGACTCCATGAGATCCTGGTGGAGTTGGGACCGCCGTTCCTCGATTTCTCGAGACGTAGGCCTGTGGTCCCGCTCCAGCGCCTCCTTGCTCCTTGCCCAGCGGCTCTCGCTTCCAGGTCCCATGGAGGGGTCCCGGCTAGGAGACATGCAGCCTCTCCGGAGATCGTGCGGTACCCTCTTATTGTTTTGACGGCCAAGGTCCTCAACGGTCTATTAAGGAGCGTTGAGTTGTTGGCCGTCAACCGCGCCGACCATACGGGAGCCCCGTATAGGGCCATACTCCGCACGATCCCCAGGTACAGTCTCCTGCAGGAGGCGTTGGGTCCCTTTTGGTTGGGCATGAGTCGCGAAAGCGCGACTGATGCCCCCGTCACTTTAGGGACCAAACTTCGGAAATGTGGTCCGAAGTTCCATCGGCTATCAAGTACGATCCCTAGGTACTTCATCGAGGGCTTGATGCCGATGCTAACGCCTCCCACATTTATGCTGGAATGAAGGTTCCAGCATAAATGTGGGAGGCGTTAGCATTAGTTAGGTGGACCGTTCCGAGGTCTGTGAAAGCACAGAACCTCGGACTTGTGCAAGGCCACCTCCAGTCCCAGCCGCCGTATCCGACCCACGACTTGAGCAACACCCGTCGTGACCTTGAGTGCTGCCTCCTGGTACGTTGCACCCCGCGCCGTGACGAGGGTATCGTCGGCGTAGCACGTTACGCCGACGCCCTCAGGCAACGCACCCCGCAGCACCCAGTCGTAGCCGATGTTCCACAGAAGCGGCCCCAGGACCGACCCCTGTGGAACACCGCACGACACATCTCGCCGAGCTGGCCCGAGCCAGCTGGAGAAAGCTATGGCCCTCTCCGAGAGATAGGCCCCGACAATACGACGGAGGTAGAGAGGCGTTCCGTGATACACGAGCGCCTCCCTAACGCAGCTCCATGGCAAGGTGTTGAAAGCGTTGGCGATGTCAAGAGACACCGCCACCACCACCTTGCCCTGTGAGACTGCTTCCTCCGGCAGGCTCCTCACGCGCATGATCGCGCTCACGGTGGAGCGTCCCCGACGGAAACCAAACTGGTTATCCGCCAGGTCTGGCCCCACACTCGTGAGATGCTCGACGAGGCGTTCCGCGATAATTCGCTCAAAGAGCTTACACATCTCGTCGAGCAACACGATCGGCCGATATCCGGACGGTGAGTCCACCGGCCGCCCCGCCTTACGGATCAGGACCAGTTTCCCCGTCCTCCACACCTTGGGAAACTGGCCCCTTTCGAGGCATGCGCTAAAGAGCCCCATCAGTCGAGGCCCGAGTTCTTCGAGAGCCAGGACCCACGCACGGCCAGGAATGCCGTCGGGTCCGGGGGCAGTGATTTTCCGGCGTTTAAGCCGGAGTACTGCCGCACCTAGCTCCCCCACCCTGACTTCGGGTACGTCGTCTTCGCGGGTGCTATCCGCGTCGGGCAGAGACGGAGCCATGCGCGGAGGGACGTGCTCCTCCGCGCTCGTGGGAAACAGGGAGTCCATGACCCGCTCCAGCTGCTGCGGCTGGAGACTCTGGGTTAGTGGGAGCGCCCTGGGTCGGAGTTTCTCTCTGACCTGTAGGTAAGGGCGCCCCCATGGGTTCTGCTGAAGGGTCTCCAGGAGCTCCTCGCGGGCCGCCGTCTTAGCCCGCTTTATCGTCTCCTGGAGAATACCTTTGGCCGCCCTGTATGCCTGATAAAGCTCCGCCTCTCGGACTGCCGCGTCGTCTGGGCGGCGATGCCTCCGGCGAAACCTGGTGTACTGGCGGCGGGCGGAGATGCATGCTGCGCGCAGCTGTGCAATCTCCGGCGACCACCAGTACACCTGCTTCCTTGCCGGTCTGGGTGTAACCCTAGGCATCGCCGCATCACAAATTTGCGACATGGCTCTCCTGAACCACTCCGCTTCGGCTTCCACATCGGCAGGCCTGTCGGGCGCTGGAATCCAGGCCTGCACGATTGCCGCCTCCAGGAGAGCCTCCCGGTCTAAACGTTGAAGTGCCCAACGCGGATCCGGGGGCAACATCGAATCGGATGAACCGGTGGTCCGAGTGCGTCTCCACACCCTCCTCCACGCGCCAGCCTGAAATACGGTCGGCGAGGGCAGGGGTCGCGAAAGAAATGTCCACGATCGACTCCGTCCCCCGCCGCCAAAAGGTGGCGACATTCCCCCGGTTGAGGACTACCAGACCACGCGTTCTGGTCCAGTCCTCAAGAAGCCTCCCCTTGTCCCTAGTTTCCCGGGAGCCCCACGCCACACTCCAGGCGTTGAAGTCTCCCAGGAGCAGGACAGGGCGAGGACGGCACGCAGCGAAGACGACGTCGAGCTCAGTGAGCCATATCTCAAACTGAGGCTCGTCCAGAGTCGGCGAGATGTAGGCGGACACGACCGCAAACCCTTCGTATTCCGCCGCAACACACCCCCGGCCGCTTGCAATGAATGCAAGGCGTGAGGTGTCCGCGGCGGAACCCCCAAATATACAACAGGCCGAGCCGTCCTGGTCCACCGGGCTCCCCGGGTGGACGTAGTACGGCTCGGCGACCACGGCCAAGTTAATGGACCACTGCGCGATGCTCTGGTACAGAAGATCCTGAGCAGCGCAGCAGTGGTTCAGGTTCACCTGCAGGATGCAGACATGGGCGTACATTAATGGACGTCCATGTCAGCATCCCGCCGCGAACTTGGCCGCGTAGAAGCGGCTCCCCCGCTGCCACCAGCGGACGGACGAGGCTTTGGCCTCGAGGCAGCGCAGGTACGGCTGCCGACCCGATGGTCCGCCGTTTTGCCCTCCGCCTCACATCTATAACAGCGAGGCGGGGCCTCGCAGCCATTGGCCTTATGGCCGGGCCGGCTGCAGCGGAAGCACCGGTCGCCCACGGTGTCATCCGCTGTGCACTGCACTCCCACGTGCCCTACCACCATACAACGGAAACATCTCGTTTCCCGGGCACGCAGGAGGTGCACCTGCGCCTTTGAGAAGCCCCCTACAAGGAGGCTTCGTCCGTCCGCTATTTTGAGAGCCGCCGCGACGGGGCACTGGACGACTGTCGTGCCATGACCAGTGGGGCTGAAGGTGATCTCTCCAGCCCTGATCTGGTCATGGGGACAGCCGCCCGCCTCCACGACGGCGGAAATAACCTCCTCCGTCGTGGCCGCGTCATCCAAACCTGAGATGCGCAATGCGGCGCATTTGGTAGGCCTGGTGACGCGGACGGCTTCTGCGTCCAGGGCTTCCCGCAGCTTAGCCGCTAGGGCTACTTCCCATCCCTCCCGCCTGGAGGGATGTAAAGAAGCAGCGGGAGCAACAGCGGGAGCGGCCCTGGGGGCAGCGGGGGTGGCACTCCTCTTGCCCTTCCCCTTGGCCTTCCGCGAGATAGCCGCAGCCTCGGCCGGCGTCCGCCGCGCTGGGACAGTGGATGGGGGCAGGGGGGGGGCGGCTAGGAGGCCTGCCTCTAGGGCGGGGCGCAACGCCGGCGCCGGCAACAGCCGCGTACGATAACGCGGGCTGCGTCAGCGCAGGGCGGTACGCCCGTTCCTCAAGGACGCCGAGGCGCCTCTCGATCGCCGCCATGACCTCGGTAAGAGTCGCAGGCCGTGGCGGCGACCGAGCAATCGCAGGCCGTGGTGGCGATCCAGGCGCCGCGTTGGAGGTGGTCTCAGCTGCCGTCCTAGTAGACGCCGGGGAAGGCGGCATGGGATGCCCAGTCGGGGTCCCGGGAGGCCCCTTGACCAGCTTGGTCAGGTTCGCGACCTCCTGTCGCAGGGCCTCCATCTGTTGCCAGGACGCGGCAAGTTCCGCCTCCAGACTGGCCACCTGACCCCGAAGCTTTTGCTCCTCCACGGGGACGCTCCGCGCTAGGAGCTCATCAAGTGAAGACGTTGCGTGAGTCACGGCCGTCTTCACTATCTGCCTCTTACCCGGCATGTTCTTAGTGCCACCCTTCATGGCTTCCGCAATCCGGGTAAGAGCCAGCATGAGCTCCCGCGCGGCTGGCACCTCCTTGTCCCTGCCACTAGGCAAGAACGGCACCGTTGGGGGGGGCTCGGGGGGCTTTGGCAACCCTCTCACCCGCGTCTTCCGGTATGTACCGGACGGGGTGACCGCCATAAATTTTATCAGTCACAGCCGGGTGTTCGTGGAGGGATTCCTCACCTCCAGTTCCCCGTTGGGTAGTTTTCGCATCCGTACTTTGCAAAGCCATTTTGTTTTTTCGTTTAACGTCCGTCGACGGGTGACACCCTAGGCGTGACAGCTCCCCTGCACGATTCATCCCCTCACCGGGTGTCAGAGCTTGGGATTGGGTTAATTTTTTATAGAGGTGTTCATCCTCGCGGCCCCGAGGGGCCACCGGTCCTGTCAATTCAGGATTACGGCTGGGCCGGGCGGGGGTCTTCACAAGACCGTTCCGCCCGCCCCGTTGCTGATTTTTTAACGAGGTTTTCTTCCTCGCGGTTCCGAAGAACCGGCTTTCCGCCTGCTGCTAGGCGGGGTTCGGCCGAACGGTGGTCTCTACGAGACCGTGTCCGACACCGCTGATGATCTCAGTGATGTCGGACCCGTCGCCCAGGTGGTTTCTCCGCACAGCAGCACTCTGCTCTGCAGAGTGTCGGCGGAGAGACCTGGGCCTCGAAAGGCCCCCACCGTGGTGGGTCTGTGCTCCTCATTTTCTGAGGAGACAAGACCCCCACCTTGGCCAGAATTAGCCGTAGTAGCTACAACTCTACGGTATGTTGCCACAGAGTTGCAGCCACTGCCGTTGCCCGGGGTGCACCGCGTGGAGGATCTGACCCATGCACCCCAAGGTAGGTACTGCCTGCAATTATTTTACTATTTGCTTGAGATTTCTCAATTGCAGGTAATTATCAATTAATAAAGCTTCCTTATATTTAACTTACCATCAAGTATAGTCAATTTATCTCCCAGTCAGTATGCAATTTATCTAAGTATATGTAGCATATGTAGGTACATATTAGGTAGTATCGTACCCAAAGTATGTTTATCAGTTACTTAGGTATCTAGATCCCTTGGGCTAGATTTATGCGAAATGTGATACCTATTGTATATACAGTTGAAAATTAAGTAAGTACTTGAGAACAAAAATCGATCGCTAACAATTCGATTGATTAAAGAAGGAGGTATCCACGACAGGGTATCTTAATTTTACAACTTTATTATAATTACATACCTATTATTACTATTGGAATTATCGGGATATTTACCATGTAACGTTGGTTTGAGTTTCCGATATTTCGGCACTGTTGCAAGCCCCATGTTCGCGGTGGGTGTTGACAAAGGAGATTAAATACTTAGAAATATTTATCCCTAATAAACTTCCGGGGCGGGGATGGCTAGCGACAAGCAGTTCACACAATCTTGCATACATGTTAATTACAGATTGATACTGTTTTATGTCACTACTGGCTTATGCCCGCGGCAGCGTTCACATGAAACTATAACTTTTTTCTGATACCCAATTTTCAGGTACCTAACTTAGTTGCCCTATGTTGCCCTGAGTGAGCTTATTAATCCCGTTAAAATAGGTCCAGCCGTTTCAGAGATTAGCTGGATTGAGCAGACTGACAGCCTAAAAATGCACGTAAATGTATGTGTTGTAAATATTTTCACATGCATTTAGTGAAAAGCTGTTTATTTGAAATTACACACACACACACAGAAACTTAAATTTTATTTACTTCAGGTAATCACAAATGTACACAAAAATGTGGAATTAGTTCACCTAAGTGACATCACCTCCGGTTGAACAAAGTGGAATGAACTATAGTATAATTTCTGCCCATCCTCGGCTAATTTCTGCAAGTCCGCGTTATCTCAAGAACTGTCAATATGATTGACATAATTTAGATGGTATCAATAAGTGTTACTTCTTAAGATTGTGTTCAGATTTTGTGATAAAACCCTTCTCTGAGACCCTGAACTAATTTTACTTGTTTTGCTGTGGAAAATAACAGAGCATCTCTCACTTGACTTGGACAGTTAGTTTAAATCAGTACTATACAGAGTGTGGTTAACGAAAGTAGTAGTTACCTACCTATCTATTTTTGGGACATCACAATGAAACTGTAAGTTTTAAATAAGTAAATTTATTGTGACAGTTTAAAATGTTTTTAAGCAATAGTATACCTGTTATATCAATCTATAATTGTGACAGGTTTTCCTTAAAGGAATTAGCTTGAAATTTATTATTATTTTTAGCTAAGCAGCTTAGATATTTATAAGATTCATAAATGCCATAAGTTGTCACTGGTTTTATTAATAGATCTTAATTGACTTGTAGGTAATTGATAGATCAATAATAAAATTATCATCAGTCATGCTGTCATTTTGTCTAGTAAATTTCTTGCATAAGACTATTATAATAGTGTAATAATAGACTAGTACCTTTGTACTTAGTACTTCTTTGAAAAGTCAATGTAAGTTATTTACATTCGAAGACAATGTCAGAAAAGTTTGGAAGGTTATCAAAAAATTGTAACATACAAATGTTACAAACTTTAAACAACTAAATTGACAACTAAACAAATTAAAACTAATCCGGCCAAGTGTGTGTCATGCCATGCACGAGATAGGGTTCCGTAGTTACCCATAAAAGTCTTTATAGTTAACTCCTGAACTAACAAGTTATACCATCCGTTGTAGTTTTCCTTTTAAGTTCATTACATGGACTACCATCATGAATTTATTTAGGTTCTTCACGCGTGTCGTTTAGATTTTAGAGGGGGGACGCCCTGTTTTCGCAAAAAATTGCTCTTCATAGCTAAATATCTCGCAAATGAATACTGCAATTAAAGAATCACTTAATCAACCTAGCAATGAATTTAAAATACCTATCTAATGATACCCCACGCGATGGAGTAGACGCGAGAAAAAAACTTCCTCAACCCCTCTATCCATTGGTAAAACCACATCAAAATCCGTTGCACAGTTTTAAAGATCTAAGCATACATACGGACGGAGCGACTTTGTTTTATACTATGTTATGATATGATACCTACCTATGAAACGGCCGTTGTTTAACTAAGTAAATACACAATATGACCGTAATGTGGAAATTGGGCGATATTCATCTATTACTATTCTAAGTTATATCAACCTAATACAAGTACCTAACGTTTGCCGGGCGCCACTGGAAATACCTTCTGGTCTACCTACCAGAGACGCCCGGCAACGGACGTAGGAGGGGCTGCGGCCTTGGGCTGCAGAATAAATAAAAAAAGCACCAAACGTTCACCGAGTTAATATCCTCTATGGAAATCGAAAGATGGCTAGCGTGTTTATAGACTTCACAGGTTTTAGCACACCTGTAAAATGTGTCGACACGTGCTGTGTGTCTAGTACCAGTTTCTTATGTTAATTTTCTCGAAATAAATTTTCGTATTCCGCATACATTTCACACCAGCGCCCCTTGCGGTAACGGCAGGGAACTATGCGAAATGTCTAGAGGAACACGAAAACGTAATTCGAGCAAATTAACATAAGGAACTGGTACTAGACACGTTCTGAATAATTATCATACCGTATATACCTATACCGAATAAAGAATTACAATTATTCGATATTATACACAGTTTTACACATCACACATTGTAGGTACGAGTACATAGTTTAGTTTCCAGGTAGTTTTGTTAAGCTTTTCTTTGTTGTTTCTAAAATAACTATTATTACCATTTTTACCACAACCTACCTAATATCCGAATAAGTAAAATCAAATCGCAAATTAATATTGATAAATTTGGATAGATGCATTTTGGTCTGACTGTACAAGTCGACCCGTGACCACGGCTCTTGTAACAGGGTCGAAACGTCGAGTAATAAAGAGGTCTCAATAATCGCGTAAAAGACCCGTTTGTCTTAAATTTATAATATTCTTTCCTTCCAAAATCATCAAGATATTTTAATATTTATAATAAAATTACTCCTATGAGGGGTTCGTGGTCTAGTGGTATCCGACAATGTTAACACATTGCAAAGGTTAAGCAACATCTAGTCAGGCCGGTCTTAGGATGGGTGACCATTCCTTAATACAATGTGACCTCTCAATGCCTCGGAGAGCACGTTAAGCCGTCGGTCGTCGACAGTCGTACAGTAGTTGGAGCCCAAAATCAAATATCCGACCGGTCTAACTGCAGAACTTCGATATCGCCCATGGGTTGTGGAGGTCAGATAGCGGTCGCTTCACGAAAAATATTGAAGTTCAGCCGAATCACAGTTAGAGTGGAAAGCCGACTCCAACTGAGTTGGGAAAAAGGCTCGGTGAATGATGATGAATTAAAATTACTTTTATTACACATGTATACGTAGATTGTAGTGGCGATTGTAGTGGCACTCTAAAGTGGATATGAGTTTTGATTTGCCAGATCCTGTTCTAACTAACTTTACATTCTGCCTTGCGAATTTGGCAGCAAAATCTACATGTATATTTTTTAATTTTTTTTTGTTTGGTCTCTCCCCCATATTTTACAAACTTGTACAAAATCTTGTTACAAATTTGTAAAACATTACATAACCAACACCAACACAAGGTGAGTCACTACATATTGTAAAACAATTTCGCTTCCGTCCGTATGTATGCTTAGCTCTTTAAACCTACGCAACGGATTTCGATGCGGTTTTCACCAATGGACAGAGTGGTTCTCGAGAGAGAATCGGTTTTTATGAATGTAGTATTGACGGAGCTAGTTCAATTATACCCTGGCCAGTTTGTTTACGCATTGTTTTAAACTAATTACCTACTTATATGCAATCGATTCCTAAGTAATGTCATGGCGTTATGCGTTAGTATTTCAGTCATGATTTCAAGGTAATTAAAATATTATTATATTACTTTTAATGTTCATTACCGTTACGTTATTCAAACGTTCAGTTTAATTATTATTATGAGTTACGATTATGCAGCAAAAACCCCGATGTGTGAGTGTGACGAACGAGTTAGAACAACGTTAAGATAAGATAAGATCTTTATTTTGCAGAACATGTGTGTAAAATAGTACAAATTAAATCTTCTTATATTGTTCTTTGGCTGTAAATTATGGAAATATCTATCTATATATAGAAATGGGGAATTTCCCCCTTAGCTCTCTAGAAGTGCTTATGCTCCAATGATGGTTGACCCCTCTATGGATAGCCCTCGATCTGGAGGCAAGCCAAAATATCGAAAATTTGACCTAGCCCTAAGGGGTCAAAAGTTATAGGTCAAAACCTATGGTGTGGTGCGGCGCGAAGCACCGCGCTAGACACCGTACTACTCGTAGTAACTATTCTAAATGTGTGAAAAGGCAGTAGGTACCTATTGGTATAAGTCCAATGTCACGTAAGTCAACTATTGCGTAACATCAGTTCACTACATTATATTATAAAACAAAATCCTACGCCGTAACTGTCTGTCTGTCGGTTCGCGATTAACACCAAATCTACTGCACAGATTTTCATACTGCTTTCACTAATCGATATAGTGGTTCTTGAGGAATGTTTTAGTATAACATCTATCACGGACGAAGCCGTGGGGGTCCCCTAGTTTTTGGTCTTCATTATAAATGACGCTCTCCACCAAGTCATGAAATTATCTTCAAGGTTCAACTTCATGATGCAAATCAAAGATCATCTTGAATCTCGGGCTTGAATGAATATAAATGTGAGACGTGAATGATACTTATATAATTTCACAGTGAAGCAGCTAATATTACGTTTGTCTTTGACTGATATGATATGAGCGATATAACAAGATGTTATACGTTATCGGTCATCTTCCCAATTTGTTTCTGTGACTAATGTCAAAGTTATTGTGTGTCATAGGTACAATTGTTGTTTTTATTGGGCAATCGAGATGAATATGCACAGATGCATATTATTAATGTGTGTTTCCTTATCTCAAATGATATTTCTACGTGTCTTAAAACCTCTTGGTAGTTAGGAATTCGATTTGCATGGATCCTTTGCTACTTTGAGATTATGTGGCACCTTTAACTAGTATTTGACTTTTTTTGTGAATAACAGAGATCCATAATTTTAAGTTCAATTGGTTCACACATGGTCACGTATTCATTATATAGATCATTGTATTTACTGGCGAATAAAAAGAGTGGCCGTGAGTTTTTTCTTGCCAGGTTCTTTCCTCACAGGCTCTACCTATTGCCTTGCGATTCTGGCGGTAAATGTAAATGTAGAAGCATTTTCTTTTTTTGACGTTCATAAGTGTTACTTTGTGACCTACATGAATAAAGATATTTTGATTTTGATTTTGATGTATCTTCGTAGCGATAGGAAGGTTTTGCAATTTCTTAAGCGACCCTGCAGAAGCAAACAGTTTCCTGCTTACCTCCTGCATTTGTGGACCCCAGGATAGTGTGGTATCGATAAATACCCCTAAATTCTTGACCTTGTCACTCAAGGGTATAGTACTTAACGTCAAATCGTCGTGACCAGTAGGTATATAACTACTACTGGGAATACAACCAAATGGAAGATCTGTCTGTAATTTTTGAAAGATGTCAACGCCATTTGTATCGATGGACGTATCATCAGTACGGGTTTAACTTTACAACTTACAAGCTATTGCTTATTTATTAAAATACTTTGTTATTAAAGGTATCCTAAAATTAATTTTATTTTGATTTAATTTTTAAACTTTGACGATTTTCACTAATAGGAAGCATGAATTGATCAAATTAATATTTTCGATAAAATGCTGCAAATGCATCAAATTATGTATGTGCTAATGAGAACTAGGTACTTTTCATAAAGCGTGGATGTAAGTGCTCGTAAGAGTACCTACTTTTTCAAAGTGTAATTCCTGTAACTGCTTGTAAGAGTACCTACTTACTTACGGAAAGCGAAGTTGCTATTGAAATTACATAAAAAAAAGTTGACCCCGCCGAGTTTCGTGCCCTTCTTCTCGGGTGTGTAGTAATCGAAGGGGTGGATTTCTTAACCTTCAAAAAGTGTGTATAAACTGCTCCTATTTTGAATAAAAATATTTTAATTTGATGCAGTAAACCGTGTGAGTAAAGCTAAGTTATTGCTGTAACAATTCGTACCTACTTTTCGTTAAGCTGAGCTGTGTGACGAGTGAGCAAGACGGTTTATCGGCACGATGTATCAACAGATTTTTCAACTATGGTTCTATCTCCGTATGGTCGAACGAAGACCAAGTTTTTTAGAACTTTTAAAGAGAAACAATTCTTTAGAACATTACTTTAACATAACCTTAACCGGTTGGCCAGCGCACGCAAGGGAAGTTCTGCAAAGAAATATTTTCTCCCCGTTTTTGAAATTTTGAAACTTATTTCATTGCTGTTCTGCTCCTTTAATCGTAGCGTGATGTTATATAGCCTATAGCCTTTCTCTATAAATGCACTTCTCAACAAAAACAACAACAAAAGAATTTTTCAAATCTAACCAGGACTTCCTGAGATTACCGCGTTCAAACAAACAAACAAACTCTTCTGCTTTACAATATGTATCTTGGATTCTATTAGCTACGTATTAGTAAAGTGTGCTAAGGGCCCTATCGACGTCTCTACCTACACCTACTGACATATGGACGAGGCCTTAGCCGACCTATTGCCAGTTCCGGGCACCTTGGATAAATTTATATACGTAGGTGCCCAAAAAAGGCAATAGGTTCGACTTCTATGTGGGGCCGATAGAGTGACTGATTAGTTGACTGAGGGAGCGAAGCGACCGAAGTCTCCGTTTCAACTTGCAGACTGGGGAGAATTTCTTTCGTCTGTACCTCTACATTTGCTCTACATCTCTACATCTCTACATCTACGGGTTCTGTCAGATCATGTTTGCGGCCGTATTTATCAACCGATTTTCATGAAACTACACACTCCTTGCTTACAATGAATAACATGTGAATGATATTTTTTGGATTGGATGAAAAATGAAAGAGTAATAAAGAAAATTGAAAAATATTTTTTCTAAACAAAGCTCCCGAAGTCTACGGTCTGTCAAGAATGCAATCCGTAACCATAGCAACACATATAAATAAAATCAAAAGTCATGCAAATAAATACTTTTTAAGAATAAACAAAGCCGCTTCCGAAGTCTACGGTTCACAGAACCACTAGTAGTCGTAGGCTGATTAAACGCTTTTGTCTACCCCTTCGCGAATAGAGAAGTGATTTCTATTATGTGTCTATAGTAAAACATACACGTCTAAAATTGACACAACAACGGACTTCAAATTACCGAACTGGGTCCACATAATTGTCGGAATGGGACCAAACTAAATTGGGACCACTTGGAAAGTAAACCTTATCTTCCTTACTTCACTAAAAATCTTTGTGAAATAGTATTGTTTGCTAATGACACATCATTAATTATTAAAAGTAGTACTTGACGATGTAAATAATACCCCTACGGAAATACTGCATTGGTTCACAAATAACAACTTGCTGCTCAATGCGATTAAAACAAAATGTGTAAAATTTAAGACAGGTGGATCTCATATAATGAATTAGTTCAAGTAGTCAATACCACAGTTTTTCTTGGGATAACTCTAGATAGTAAACTGCAATGGGGTTCTCATATCACAGCCTTGGCAGGAAGACTTAGTTCGGCTGCCTATGCGGTTAGAAAGATAAGGTCACTGATGAAAAAACGGCACGATTAGTTTATTTTAGCTACTTTCAGCGTTATGCCATAGCGTTATGTCATATGGTCTGCTGCTATGGGGCTCAGCTGCCGATATTGAGACAATATTCCTATTACAGAAACAAGCTAAGTATACGAGCAATCTATAGACTCAGACCCCGTGACTCGCTGAAAGAACTATTTAAAGAAATTAATATTTTAACAGTTGATGGGGGTGTCTTCGGGTTGATATAAATAACCCTTACATAACATCCTGTATGTACGGAGGAACATAGAACTCTTCAAAAAAAGATCCGACTACCATAATTATACGTAATACAAGAAATAAAAATAAACTGGCAATGACAAAAATTTGACTTCATAAAGTTGGTAATTCGTTTGTAGGCAAATGTATAAAATATTTAATAAAATTCCTCAGGATTTGGTTGACATGCCTCTTAATAAATTTAAAATAGTAGTGAAAAAACGTTTGATGAAGAAAGGCTATTATAATGTAGACGAATATCTTAATGATAAAAATGCATGGTCACCCTAATCTGCTGTTGTTAGCCACTCGTACAATACAAATTGTAACACAATGTAAACAAAACTTTATTAAAAAAGAAAATGGATAATCTACCTGAGTTTCTTGCTGGTATCTTCTCAGGAGAACCAACTTACCGAACCAGCGAAAGAATCATTTTTAAATGGTTATTTATGTACCTACTTAATTTAGTATTTTTTTAATATTGCTTAACATAAAATTGTAAAATTTTGACATTCATATGTGCTGTTTATGTGCCTAAATTGAATAAACGAAATTGATTCTTTGATTCTTCTTGAGTAAGTAGTACCTAAATTTCAATAAAAAAATTCTAAATCGGTACACCCAGTCTAAAAATGATTAGATAATAAAAAAAAAAAAAAATCATAAAGTCAAATTGAGAACCTCCTCCTTTTTTGGAAGTCAGTTGATAACGAGGGCATTTCATGATTGTTAGGTTTGAGCAGGTTCTCCTTCGTATCCTTCCGAGGGCAACCAGGGACGCCTGGCATCGGACGTTGAAGTACTGTTCACATTCATCGGACAGACCTCATCGGAACATGATCGGCGGAATCCGCCAATGAGAGCTCTTCTCATTGGCGGATTCTCAAATCAGCCAATCTAAGTTCGCTCAGTCGCAAAACAGAGCTCTCATTGAACGATTCCTGAATCTACCAATGAGAGCTCTGTCCAATGTGAACAGTGCTTGAGGCCATTGATATAGGCGAGCGCCATTCCAAGTCTCTGCTTGAGGCAAATATTAAATAAAAAAGCATTTCTTAAAATAGATGCGGTACTCCTTAAAATAAGATCACTACGGAAGGCCTTACCAGGTGCCGGCAAGAATAAACTACAATATTACCGGTGGTTACCGTCTGTGTTTACTTGAGCTAACATGTTTACAAATCTGATTCCACTTAATTCTCATCAAATAGTATTTCTCACATAAATATGCGAATAAGGATGATGATAATATAATTTCGCATGTTTTATATCAACAACACATCGTGGAAAGTTTTGAAGTAGGTACTGAACCACTTAAATATTTTATATTGGCACCTATGTTTTTCATGTATCATCTCATCAGCCAATTTGACGCCCACTGTACTGCTGGGCATAAGAAGGGCGGAAGAACGGGGGAATTCAGCCTACGCTGGCCGGACAAGCTGGTTTAGGGTTTTGTATCGAGCTTTCCTTCTCTAACATAGTTATAATAGACAATTAGACCAGTGTCGATAATTTCTGAAACCAAAAGAAATCATAGTAGGATGAAACCCATTACAAAAGGACGAGAATATAACAAAAATGAAGGGAAAAATAATTTACGGTCGATCTGAGGTAGGGGAAGTGGAAGGGGGTGAGTTTTTAAGGGTAAAAAACGGTTTATCTCGATTTCCGGCATTAAATTAAATTTAAAATTAAATTATTAAATTAAATGACAAAGTTGTAGGTAATAAAGAGACCTACAACTTTAGCATTTACACTTTTTTCACATAACCTCAAAATTTATGTGAGTTATCTTAAAATAGCTATCTTAAATAGCTAATAAATAGGCTATATAATATAATTTAAAGAATATTCTACAACTTTCTCAAAATATTGTAGATGCCTTATTAAAAATTAACTTATTTGGTTGTTAATTATAGCAGTATATTTCGATTTGTATTTTTTGTTTATCAATGTAACATGGAATCTTACGTTTTTCAAGAAATTAAAGTGTAAATTTTACAAAGGTTCAACCTCAAAATTGTACATAGTGATTAAAAAATAATTTCGGATTTAATTTTTTTCTTTTCTATGCATTTTCTGAGAACATTTACCATAGTAATGTATATATTTTTTTACATTATTAGAAAGAAGAGATTTCACCGAACAAAAAACTCACCGACTTTTTTTAAAAAGCTGATATTTTGACGTGAGAATTTTCGATTGAAAATTAGGGTGTTTTTTTCGATTTTAAGTCAAAACAAGGTAAAAAAAATATTTCAAATCAAAAAAATGACAGTCTTTGGGATATAAAAAGGTAAGTTTTCACCAAATCTCGTGATAAAAAAATTGTTTTGCATAAGATAAAAATAAAAAACCAGAAACTAGATTATTTGAATTTTTCACATAAATTTTTTGAAATGGTTATGTGAAAAAAGTTAAAATACTAAAGTTGTAGGTCTCTTCATTTTACTAACACTTACTGTACCATACCTACCTATGTATATACTTTTATTGCCCAGCAACGTAGGTGTTTTAGTTTATATTTTCCTGTTCACGATTGCTTTTATTCGTAAGTATTTCTAGCTATCCCAGCGAACTGCGTGTATAGAGAGTGTTGTAACCTTCCCAGAACTTCCTTGAATATTTCAAGCCCAAAATAAGCCAAGTTGCAGCCATTGCCGAGTTTTAGTAAAACAACGAACAGCAATTCATTTTGTAAGACAGAGAAGACAGTTCCACGTTTCACAGTTACTATAGTGTGTGAAGTGTATTGCTACATAGTTTTACGCAGGCGACTCAAATTATGGTTTATTAGGTACCGAAAACTACAATATTTTAGGGAAAAAAAACCGACTTCAAATTGGCGTGGGACCAAATAATTGTCGGTATGGGACCAAATTAAAATGTGAAGCACTAGATTAAAGAATTATCAAAATCGGTACATCCAGTTCAAAGTCACGAGGTTACAATCATAAAAATAAAATACTTACATAAAACATTCGAATGTAGAACCACCTCTTGTTTTTAATACAAGTTTTAAATTAATTTGAAATCTACATACAGGTACCTAATAGTACCTGGCACGTGGGCAGAGCCGCTCTCTCTCGTAGTACCAGGCTACGAGAGCGGCTCTGCCCACGTGAGATAAGTTTCTCGTTTGGCATATAAAAGAATAAAAACCTATGCCGATGCCTGACACTCCACTCGCATAAAATGATGATTTTCACTAATCTGAAATACATCATCTGAAAATTTTAACTTTCTAACTATCACGGTTAATGAGAAACAGCATGGCGACAGACAGACGGACGGATGGATAGCGGAGCCTTAGTAATAGGGTCGGGTTTTATACCCTATAAAAACAACTAGTGTGTATTGTACCCACACTAAGTTTTAAATGAACTTATTAAAAGTATAGATACGATTCGACTGCTTTATTGTTCATTTACATTGGACGTTAGCGCCCGCCTAAGGGTTGCGGGAGATGTACTGAAACGCATGCCATAGCACTGCAGTCAGGGTGCGGACTGTCGATTAAAGGTCGTCGTCGATTTCATTGAAGCCTCCCACACAGTTCAGTAATAAGTGATTTATCAGTGCAAAATATTTTTTCATACTCGTCTCTACATGTCAGTGTCAAATACGACTCAGTCATCACCACTAATCACTTACACTGAGATGTTCATAGAAAATGTATGAAAGAATATTTTGCGCTGATACTGAACTGTGCCGGTCGGAACTGAGACTTCATTGATGATGTGTAAATCCTTTAGTTTGTGTAGAACTTTAGTTAATGTCATAAGAAGTATATCTCAATTGTTTATGTTTGATTTTTACAGGTATCCAAACGAATTCATAATGCAAGACCAGAACGGAGCGCGTGTGAGTTATATTGGTGGGAACACGAACTTAGCATTTACTCCAGACGACAAGTAAGTCATTGTTTATTAACACAATGCCATCTTTTACATTTTTGCCGAGTAAAAAACAACTGAAAGTCGGAAATCACCTGGATTTTTTGTTTTTAAAAGAAGAACCTTATAATGTTCCTATCATGTGAAAGCATATGGACCTGGCGTTCCAGAGCCTGGAGACTAGAGAACAGGTGAGCGCAACCACCGGAAGTGCAGTACAAATATATACGGACGGCAGCAAGATCAGGGGCAGAGTCGGAGCCGCACTGTCCATCTTGGCAAATGGGGCCGAGACCAAAGCTGATGAACTTACACTGCCGTCTTACTGCACGGTCTACCAGGCGGAACTCCTTGCCATATGTGAATCATCGAGAGTTATCCTTAGGCATGGGGAAACTACGTTTGAAATCTATAGTGACTCAACCTCCCTCTGCACTCCAGACGATCACAAATCTTACCCACCTCCACCCCTTACGTTGGAGGCACGGAAAAATCTGACTCAGATATTCCAACAGAATAAATCTGTAAATTTATTCTGGCTGAAGGCGCATGGGGGGCTGGAGGGGAATGAGAGGGCGGACCAGCTGGCCAAAGAGGCAGCTTTGAGATCGCGCTGGGCGCTGGACTATGACTATTGCCCGGTCTCATTCGTCAAGCGAAACATCCGAATGGAATCGCTGGGCGAATGGAACCGGAGGTACAAGTCCGGTGACACCGCCTCGATAACAAAGCTGTTTCTTCCGAATGTGGTGGATGACTGACAGTATTATTAAAAAGTTCGAAACCACATGGTATACCACACAATTACTAACAGGGCACGGTGGGTTCTCTGAATACTTGACCCGGTTCAAGCTTAAGGAGAACCCATCGTGCATCTGCGACCCGGACATGGTGGAGGATATACCCCACATAATTACACAATGCCCACAATTTGACAGAATGCGTATGGAAGCTGAAACTCGGATAGAGATACAGATCACGCGGGAAAATCTAAGCCAAATTAGGGCAAACAAAAACAGAAATATATTTTTAAAATATTGTACAAAAACAATTAAAATAGTAAACAAAAGATACTAAAAAAAATACTATATAATATGAGATTATATACGTAGACATAAGTAAGAGTTGCAGTTAAGTAAGAGAGGTAGTCACAGATACAATAAAACTGCAAAAAAACAAAATAGAGTATAATTATGGCAATACACTAAGAGAACACAAAGTGAACTTAAGTAAGTAAATATAAAACAAAATGTATAAAATAATACAAGATACATAACGAACGTAACACTATAAACTGGGAACAGAATGTTACCAAGTTGATTTGTAAAATATATAGGATAGATAGAAAAATAGGAATTCGGTAAGAATGCTATGAAATTAGAACGTAATATGCGATAAAAGATGTAATAAAACAAAGTTAGCAATAGAAATGATAAGATAGATAGAGATAAGAAAGTGAAAATTGTAAAAACAGAAAACTTAACTTATAATAGATTAAAACGACTCCGGATTATTTAGTATCGGAGGCGTCAGTGAAGAATTTGGCACTTATTACAAGACTAGCTGATGGCCGCACTCTGCACGTGTAGATTAGCTTTATGAAGATATATTTTGTTTCCTGCCATCCCATTTTGATGAACCCGAGCTATGTTACACATGAGGTGTGTGAGCTGGGCTTAATCTAGTCTGTGAAAATCGTAAGACTCAGTATATTCTTAGTATTTCGGTATTCATGTAAAAATTCCTACGTGTTATTGCTGACGGGAATAATGGTGGCCATTTCACTCGCGTTTGATTATATACACAGTTAAATATTGTGTATTGTAAATAACACTGCTATCTGAAATACGATCTGTGAATAAGACCGCACGATACACAATTACCTACTTTGAATGGAATTACATAGAAGTCTTTAGACAATTATACTAACATGAGTTCCATGCACACAACAAGCGATGAATTAATCTGTTATTTATTTTATACACATTTTAAAGACAGGTTTTCTATACCTTCTAAGGAGGCCTTACCTTTGCCTAGTCAGACCCTTTTTAAACGTCGGCCTTAACTTCCATTGCCGGCCGTCCTGGATACGTTATCTGAAGGATAACTCCATCCCAACCATAGCGCTCGGAACAGTTTGTCGATAGTAAAACAGGAAATTCCAAAAAATGTGCTAATTCGGTTACGTTTCCAACGATACCATTGGTTATCGACAAATTCTTTCCCGCCGTCCTCAGGCCCCGATCATGGAGGTCGATGGTCTTGGGCGAAGATGAGTCTGCGGCACCCTCGCCGCTGACTTTGGAACTTGGCGGGGAGGGTACGCTTCCTCTCCCTCTCGGCCGCCTCCTTTGCGAGGATGGCCTGCTCGCAGAAGGACACGGCCGCGTTCCACTCACTCCAGCTGGAGACTATGTCTTGAAGCATGGTCTCCAGCGTGAGGGTATCCTCGCCCAGACTTACTACGAGGTCCCGGCGCTGTCTCGCCCACGCTGAGCACTCCACAAACGTGTGGAGTGCGGTGTCGTCGTCGGAGACCTCGCAGTGTTGACATCGGGGTGTGACCTCACGATGGATGCGAAACAGATAGCTACCGAAGCATCCATGCCCGGTAACGACCTGCGTCCCACGATATATGAGGTCACCATGCTGCCTCTGCAGCCTCGTCCATGATCGGTCTCACTTAGGTTGATAAAGTCGCACCCTCCAAGTGTCCATTAGATCTTGGCGGAGTTGGGATCACTGGTCCTCGATTTCTCGAGTCGCAGGCCTGTGGTCCCTCTCCAGCGCCTCCTTATGCCATTGAAACAATGACGCAAGGGCTCTCGCTTCCAGGTCCCGGTTAAGAGACATGCAGCCTCTCAGGAGATCGTGCGGTACTCCCGTATTGTTTTGACGGCCAAGGTTCGCAGTGGTCTGTTTAACAGTGTCACGTTCACCTTGACCGCCAATCTATCCGCCTGTACGGGCGCCCCGTATAGGGCCATATAAAAGCTTCAATAGGCTCGCAAAATTTAAATGTCACAACCATCGCCTATATAATCGACTACTATAAAAAATCTAAACCAGTGGTCGCCCTCTGCGAACATTACAAACATTTTTGAGATATGACCCCCAGCCCCCCCCCCCACCCCTCCCCAATTAAAAAACTCACACTAAAAATATTGTTTCTTGTAAAGGAATACTTGTGTCAAGTTTCGTGGAGATCGGATACAAACTGTGGCTGCTAGCCCGGAACACACATACAGACAGATGGAAAATAGCGAAATTGTCCAATCTCGAAATGTAGACGCTTCGCTCGCTCGGTCAATTATACCTCTCTAATTTAAAATGATAGACATTTGTAGAAAACTTATTGCGAACTTTATTTCTTCTTGTTTAATTTTTCTGACTAGTGAATCTACCAAAAGTACCAGGAAATAAGAAATCGTACGTAGACTTATTGATGTATTCAACAGATTCATACGTATACATTTAATGCATCAATCTTGGAATTACACGTGTGTTTGTAAAAAAAACTACTCTACATCTACGCAGCACACACGCATCTCTACGACTTGATAAATTATTCCTGCTCATTATGAAGTCCTGGTATTGTTTGGACCATAGATATAGTATGTAGAAAGATACACAAAGTCATTTCAGAGGCGATCCCAAAAACAAAATGCAAATGTGTGGGTGTAATAGTGTTGTGTACCCTATGGAATACGCAAAATATCGATAAAAAATTGAGTGTTATTTCTAAGTAATACAATAGAATCTCACTAATCCGTTATACTTTTCGCTTACCTCGCACTAGCATTAGTTAAAAAAAAACCAACCAATGGCGTGAGTCACGCAAAGAATAGGGTTCCGTAGTCATGTTATTAGCCTATAACTCCTGAACTAACAAAGTTATCTGATCTATTACAGTTTTTTTTGAAAGTTTAATTACATAGAATCATGATTTTTTAAGATTTTTTGAGCCAGCCGTTTAGCTTTTAGATTAAACTTTGCTTAAGAAAGCTTTGTTTTAACGAAAATATGGGCTTTAAAGTTGAATATCTCGAAAAAGGATTCTCAAACCAAAAATTTGTCTTTGCAACTTCTAAATATTTTTAAAAGTCCTATTTATACACGATGGGGTTGACGGTAGAAAAAAAATCATTTTCATTTTCAAAAATTTTCATTATTTTATTGTAGCCCTTGGTCACCGTTATAAATACACATATTTATGCAAAGTTTCATTTTTCTAGCTTTGGCCGCTTAGGAGGAAAGCCGAGAATGAAACAGACGGACGAAAGGTCCTGACAAAACTATGTTTCTTTAAGTTAGTATTTTCATGAAACAGTTCAGCTTAAATAGCAGATTTCTACGGCACCAACCGAATTCCCAATGAAAGTGTTCCAGTTCCATTTTTGATTGACTCATGACTTTTTACACATTAGAGAAAGAATGACAACATGATTTAATGCTAAATAAGTCGTTCAACATTAAGACTAGTTTATTTAAAATAAAATAATATTATATTCTCTACATAATGCAACTGAAAAAAGATAAGTTGTTTTACATTAAAAAAATTAACAAAAAATTAATGTAGTGTGTCAAAAAGTCTGAAGACTAATCACTGGGGCATATCAGTTAGTACCTATACATTATTATATTAGTCATGCAATTATGTAAAGGAATACTAATGAATGAAAATCTCGCTGCCGAGGCCATCTGGTGAACACCCGAGGAATTTCCAGTGGCCCCCGGTGGAATGAATGAGCCTGATTTAGTTCTTATATATTAAGCTAGTGGACGCCCACAGCTTCGCCCGCGACAAATTATATCCAAAGCATCATGGAAATTGGTGCAGCAATTTTTGAGTTTAGCGCGAATAGACAAACGCTGCGGAGAACTTTGTTTTTGTAATATGTAGTGATGAATAATCTGAAATTAAATTATACATGTAGCCTTCGATAATCTGGGACACCATGGTCTTTCTTGTAGCAGAAGCGCAGGTCGTATACCTTGGCACGCTATTCTAAACGACATAATTCGTAGGGCTCTTTCCACCGCAGGTCTTTCGGCCGTACGTGAACCAAATGGTTTAGCACGAAGCGATGGAAAGAGACCGGACGGTGTGTCGTTACTACCGTGGAAGATGGGAAGGCCTTTGGTGTTGGACGCTACATGCGTTGACACCTTAGCACCTTCACACCTTCCAAGCATATCCGGATGTGCCGGCACTACTGCTGCATCGGCTGAAGACCTCAAACGGCGTAAATAATTTGCTAACCTAGCAGGTGATTACATATTTGATCCGAGTGCTCACCGCCTTTATAGAGACATTGCTAAACGCCTCATCGATGCTTCTCAGGACCAGAAGGCTTTGGCCCAAAGAATAAGTATCGCCATCCAACGTGGCAACACAGTCAGCATTCTGGGAACCTTCCCAGTCGGCAATGACACGGAGGATTTTTAAACGATATTTTGTAATGTAAATATTTTTAGTATATAATTATTACGTATATTTTGTACATTTTTTAAAAACCTCTAGAAAAATAAAAACTTTATACTTGAAACACTCAATGATCTTTCACAAGACACACAATTGAGATGACACAGAAAGGTTTACAGTAGATGCCTGAAGTTATAAAGAAAAGAAATGAAGTGGGAAATGATAGTACCCATACTTTATAACGTGTACTTACATAAGAATAAAACATATACTAAGACACATAAGTAGTTCATATGCTATAGTATCAGTAGGCAGTCTTTTGATTTATACATCATAAGTGTATTTGCCTTAGATATTAATACAGCAATCGATACATCCTGAATAGTCACTGGGCCGGTAGCCCAGCTCCGATATTACCACACTATCACGACATCAAATGGATATACCTACCTGTTCGTCATACATTGCGTTGTTATATTGTTACTTAGGATTCGTAGCATACTTTCACTTTTTAACATTGGAACCCACAAGTGGGCTGGAGATAGATTCAGTCTGAGGCAGACCACGAAACTTGGCAGCTGCCTGAGACAAAAATGGTAAGTAATATACCAGATTATATCCGCACCCTACATAACCATCTGATTACTGTCAGGACTTTACTCAGTGTGCGCCTAATATACCTCTGAGTATTCCTACGAGGAAACAGGCATGGTTGTATGTATGTAGGTCTGTTTAACTTGATATCTAAACGCTAGTCCCGATTCATCAATTCTCAATATAGTCTCAAATCGTTGTAGATATTAATGAGAGTAACACCATATATATTTTTCTACTTCATTAATCCACATTATTCTTTCATTTTATATCTCGTGTGTTTTATCTGTTATTATGTTTAATCATCAATCTACTCTCTTATTTTTCTCTTAGAAATCTACGCTGATAGTTCTTGTCTTGTACTGTGTGGCTGTTCTGGTGGTTGCTCAAGAAGAAACAAAAGATTTACGAGCCGACGTAGAAGATTCTGAAGATTTGGAGCGAAAGCATCGTAAACGAAAGAAACATGGCGGGCAGACAGGACCGTGTGGATACGGTGGATATGGCAAAACGTTTGGTACTCACGACACGTTCATTTCGGCTCCAGTTATGAATTATTTTCTCTGCGGAGTTGCTCCTGCACCCGTAGTACCTCAGTTTGTACAACATTATCCAGTTCAAGGAGGATATGGTCATGGCGGGCATGGACACGGTGGTCAAGGAGGTCAAGGAATCCACGGGGGCTTTGGTGGGTTTGGTCAAGGGTTATATGGAAACCAAGGGTTCTACCCTCAGCAAGGGTACCCACAACCAGGATTCCCTCAAGGCCCTCAACACGGGTACCAGAATCAGAATCAGAATGGTTTCAATCAATATCCAGGGCAGTTCAACCGGCCATTTCAGAGTGTTGTGTCAGCAGCTGCCTCAGGTCTAGGGAGTGTACTTGCAGATTACATCACGAGGCCTCGGAAGACGCAGAAACAGATTAATCAGTTTTTACGACCGATTTATAAACTTTTCTGAAGTATTCCAATGCAGTGAATAATTTCAAAAGTGTTTAGTCATACAGTGCTCATTCTTATAAGAGTCCTTATGTGAGTGTTAGTGGGTAAGCATTACTCCTTTGTAGTTATTTGCTAATTTGTTCAATAACTCGGTAGTAGTTTTATCTACTTACATTATGTTAGGAATGCATGTGACAATATCCGTACAATGCGGGCAAATTCGAATTACGTTACTACTTTTATTTCCTAAAACACTGTATTTCCTACTTCGTAAATACATTCACACGTAAACATTGCACCGGGCGATTATCTCCGAGAGAGTTCCCCACTCATATTTTATCAGTAATTTGTCTTATAACTTAGAATTAAATACTTAAGCCCCGGTGGAAAACGTAGACATCATAGCAACTGAACGAACAATTATTGATGCGGATTCTTCATCCTTGCTAAATTTATATATTTTACTGTTACTATGCCTATGAGTCAGCAGTGAAATGTTCACAAATGTCTCACTAAAACCATATTAGTTTTAAGTATAATGTACATAGCAAAGAGCAACGAATTTGGTCCCTCCTGTACCGGTCGACTTGTGTAGTTCTATGTTATAAAGGAATCCAAATCATTATTTATTCTAACTTAAATTCATTCAATCAATTCATCATTGATTTTCAATTGAGTTTTTTTTTCTACCGAATGGTGTAGACAGAAAAGTTTCATAAAATTTACCATTTTTATAATAATTTAGAAATTGTAAATCTATCGTAATCGTAATTAATACGAATGCCGGTCGAAATAAAACCACAGACGTGTGAACCCGGTTCTAGTTTTGGTGTCATCGATTCGACAGTAGGGCAAGGCTAACTTACATCATATTTATTTATTATTTTCCTTTCTCACCATACCTTTATATTCGGGTTAGTCTCAAGGCTATAGAAGACAGTTTTAAGTTTCGCTTACATGTGAGATTAATCTCCGATAATACCGTAAACGAGAACCCACCTTGGTAGGTTGTTTACACGATTACCTTTACGAGTAAACTAAAAAGTATTCATGAGAGTTGTTTAAAAACAACAACTGCAGAGCAACAACAGGATAATTTGGATGTTCAGGCATGACTCTCTGTCATTTTAGACCGAAATTCTATTATGAAACTTTTGCAGTATCTTGTAATAATTTTAAGCTGTATTACCTATGTAGTGTTTATTAATCTACCTACTAAGTTAGATGTAGTTCAATGTGAATTAAAGTGTTGTAAGAGTCTAACTGTGAATTAAACTGTTTAAGTACCTACAATCATATTTTTATTGTTTTATTTTTGAATGTACCATATAGTAGACATAATAATTAATCATGAAGAGGAGAAAAGATTATACTAGATGAGAAAATATTATTACTGCTCAAGACTAACACAAATGCACTGCTCCAAACACTGATCCAAATACGATCCATCACCGATAATATACCTAATACCTGCATAGGTACACTTCGGATCAGTTAACATCCATCAGATATCTTTGAGTTGGTATTTAACAGAATCTGATCAAATTTTGATCGAATATAGGGCGCTATCGACACCGACAACCTACGAAAAGATAGGAGTGAAGATTTGATTTTCATTTACAATGCTTGCCATGCTCAAAATTAATTAAATGTCTGCCTAGTCGAATGTTTTTTTTAAATATCGATTAGAACTTGTTGACCTAGTAGTCGAAGTTTACATCGCATATGCTATCAAAATAGTTTAATTTTAATGTTTTTCTTTTCTCTTCCAGTCCTCTACCAATAAAAAAAGACACATTTGCAATATGGGAGAAATCGGACACCAACATTCCAAGCAGCAAGAAGGACAAGAAGAAGGACTGCGAGAAGTCAGAAGAATTCACTGATGATGGACATCATCAAGTCACACATCCAACATCGTAAGTTTACATATCTTGTGGCTGTATACAAACTTATGGCTGAAGCCAAACGAGTGGATGCAAACTGTGAGTTGGGTAAACAGTCGAGGAATTTAGGTAGGTACCTATGCATTGCATTGCATACGGTTTCATACTGAAGTTACCACACACCGACGCAAAGTGAGACAACTCGGAATGCCACATAAATTCTATTAATCGTTTTTCAAATGTCTAAAAATTACACTCTTTTAGCCTCAGCCTATATTAGATATCCAGGTTGGGACTCAATACCCAGACTTCGATAAGGAATGCCGAAATACCTACACTACCGACTACGATAACGAAGAAGTCTATTAATATACATAGGTACATCGGTATTATTCAGACTGAGGGGTTTGCAGAAATTACACAGTCACATTTTACGTGTATTTTGTTTATCCCACGTTAGGTATAGGTTATTTACTTGCGTACCTACGTGTAATTAAAGGCTACTAAAGGCATTAAGCCTCCAACGTGGAAATCTTTCACAAAATACAGACCTATTTCTTAACTCTTAATTGTATTTCGTTACAGGTATGCCGACACAATGCTACATTTGTTCAGAGGTAACATTGGCTCTGGCCTCCTTGCCATGGGTGATGCTTTCAAAAACGCGGGCATTGTGTTTGCGCCTATCATGACAGCCATACTAGGAGTAATGTGCGTGCATGCACAACATATGTTGGTAAGTATATAATATTCTCTCTATAATCCAACGACATCACATCATACATCCGTTTAACATTATGAGGCGAAAGTTTGTGCGAGCGAATATCACCTTCAATCTTCAAAATCGGGACCTATTATGAGAAATATTACTTACTTTTTATTCCGTTAATGTCTTGGGAATTTAGAATGAGAAAACCTTTACATAACATTGAGCAACACGGTCCCCCGGCGCGGTAAGGACGTAGAGAACCTAAGCTGTGTTGCCTTCTTGCATTATCGATGATAACTTAATGTCATAAGGCTTAATTGCGCTGTTTGTGTAAAAAGTTAATACATACATATAATCGCGGCTATAACCCCGAGGAGGTAGACAGAGGTGCATTACATAATTATATCGCAAAACATGGGTGCGTAATACGCCACAACAGTAGGTACCTATTCAGTTTGTTAATCCTATGTAATAATGACCAAGCCTATTGCCGTTAGTGGGCACCATATACGAAAAATTTGTAGGTACCTAACCATCGTGTAATTCGAACCCAAAAGATCCTATAGCCAGGATCGATGTGTATGATGCTTACAATGTCTGCGCTCCGGGCAAAATGAGTAAGTTTGTAGGTACCAGTTCCACGAAATTATTAAAGAAAATTCTTTTTGGTTTCAGCTAAACTGTTCCGACGAAATGCACCAGCAAACAAAGAATATTAAGGGCCCTGGGTTTGCTCAAACGGTGTACCTAGTATTTGCTCATGGACCGCCAAGTTTACGCAAATTCGCCATGTTTATGAAGTTCATGGTGGACACATTCCTGTGCATCACGCAACTTGGTTTCTGTTGTATATACATTGTGTTTATTGCAGAGAATGTTAAAACTGTAAGTATTCCTGTAACTACTTAGGTACTACCTGTTTATAAAAAATCCTTATCATCCACTGAGGATTTTCCCACAGTTGGGGTCGGCTTTTCAGGCTTACTGCAAAACGATGTAACTTTAATTATTTCACGTAAAGAGACTGCCATGACCTTCACTATTTATTCATGAAAAATAATTATTGACATGTATTTTTCCTGAAGTTTTCATGAGTCGATTTACTTAAACATTATTATTCACGATCACATTTCGCCAGTAAATTTGTGGATCCCACTGAATAGGGTATTATTGCTTTTTGCCACTAAACGGAGACAACATTCTGAAAAAGAACAAAAAACTTAAACAAGTACTTTCACTTCCTGCATGAGATGCCTAAAACTATGGCATCGTCAGCCTATCGCTGTCAACTGCTGAACATAGGCCTCTTTAATTAGTTTCCAGTGTGACCGGTCCATTGCCACCTGCATCAAACGAGGCACAGTCATTTTCACTAGGTCGTCGGTCACTCATGACATACTTTAATTACTAAAATCCGCAGCCCTAGAATTTAAGAGAATATTCAAAATATATATAATAATCAAAATTCAGGAGACACTAACCAACATTTTACTTTCCAGATATGCGATGCGTATGATATAAAAATAGAACTCTCAGTACACATGATCTTTGTAATGATACCAGTCTTGCTGTCATGCATGGTGCGAAACCTAAAGTACCTGACGCCAATTTCCACTATTGCGAATATCTTCATGGCGTGTGGACTGGCCATGGTCTTGTATAAGGCAACTCAAGATTTGCCTCCAGTAAGCAGCAGGAAATATTTTGCCGACTGGCATCAATTGCCTTTATATTTTGGTACTGCCGTGTATTCTTTCGAAGGCATTGGTTTGGTAAGTCTATATTTACATTATGATCAGGTCTGCTTCCCTGAACAGGTAGCACAGCTATCTGTGCTGTAAGGTGGTATATATAATATGCCATAGGTATACATACTACCTTTCGCAACTAAAATTGGTCCGGCGTCGTTGGGGGGCGAATCTATTGGCACTTTTCTACTGCTTTTACTTATTTTAAACACTGACGGTTATCAATAATTGGTTAACAAAAAACTTGACTTTAAAATTGGTACCGCAATGGGACCAAATTGAAATGGGACAACACGGGAAGTACTAGCTTTCTAATAAAAAATATCAAAATCGATTCACCTAGTTTAAACATATGAGGTGACAAACGTAAAGAAAAACATACAGTCGAATTGACAACCTCCGTATTTTTTGAAGCGATAAAAAAAAATATTTCTTTTATTCGAATTGGAATTTTTTTAAAAAGGTTTTGCCCTTGAAGAATGAGATGAGAAAGCCAGAGTTATTCCAGAAGCCTTTGGGTGTTTTAAACGTTGGTATGGTGGTAGTCGGCAGTATATTCATAACAGTCGGTTTCCTTGGCTATCTCAAGTGGGGAGAAGATGTTGCGGGCAGTTTAACTCTTAATTTGGACTCTAAAGATGTGTAAGTATTAATTTTATTATTGTACTAAGCTAACTTATACCTACCGGCTTCGCATAGAATAACATAGTTAACAATTCCTACGGTAACGCATTCCCGGGAGTTACTCCTTATAACATCAGCTACCTATCTACCCTAGCCGCAACAAGCATACAGACACACATGCAAAAAACATATTTTTTTTAGAACCGTACGTACCGTATGTTACTTTTACATGCATTTAGTTAAAAGCAGTTATTTGTAAGTATAAACACACACTTTCTTTTTTATTTACTTGTAAGAAGTCCTATCTGGAATATAGGTACGTTGGGATAACATAATATATATTGATTGTCTATTCAATAGATTGTATTTTATGAAGTGCCCAATAACTTTGCGAAAATTGTCCAGTACTTACAAGTTTAGTTCTAAGTAGACTGTGCATATATTCGTATATCAATGGCTTGTCCTCGAATCTACTATGGGTCTGACTAAACTACAGGTAAAATATGAGTAGAGTAGGTAACTACGTAGTTTACGTTTGCCTACCTACCTATGTGTCTATGTAGAAGTACTAAATAAGAACATCCAAGTCAATCAAACCAGAAATATAAAACAACAATCTCTTTAATATCTTTCCTACAGGTTAAGCAAAGTTATACAAATACTGATCTTGCTCGCGATCCTGTGTACATATCCCCTGCAGTTCTACGTGCCCATCGCCTGTACATGGCCCAGTATCAGAAGACGTTGGGTCACCAAATCACCTATTGCCATGGAACTGCTGTACAGAGCATTTTTGGCCTTGATTACATGTAAGTTTATTCGTATTTTCTTGTTTCTATCAATACATATCGTATTTTTTTACATTATAAACCAAATTTACTTCTCACAGCAATAAATCTGCTTACTGATTCTGGGTACTGTCTTTATTTACAATAAGAATTACAATATACAAAATAAACATAATTGTAGACTAAAAATATTTACATTACAAAATATCGTTTAAAAAATCCTCCGCGTCATTGCCGACTGGGAAGGTTCCCAGAATGCTGGCTGTGTTGCCACTTTGGATGGCGATACTTATTTTTTGGCCCAGAAAATAGCCAACCTTCTGGTCCTGAGAAGCATCGATTAGGCGTTTAGCAATGTCTCTATAAAGGCGGCGAGCACTCGGACGCCATGACCCCCAGTGTCTCTTACTGATACCTACTGCGTTGAATGTTAATATTTTAAACTTTCAACTGAGTGACAGGTACTTTCAATTAGGTTTAGTTATGACTTAAATTTTGATCTTTTAAATTATATAGGTAGGTAGGTACATAAAAATAGGTAGGTATATAAAAAAGTTATTTAGTACTAAATAGCAAGTCGCAGCAAAACGAATTTCGACGTACCCTAGTTATCTTACACCCACCTATATCTGATGTTCTTGGCTCCGCTCGCGTGTTCTAGTTCTCAGTTACCACGGAAACACATTATCCGGATAAAAAAACCCTATAGCACACACACACACAAACATATCACGCCTATATCTCCGAAGAGAATTACACACCCACAATTTGCCAGTATTTTCCGCCCACGTAATAGGGGGCAAGCTTATTGCCGTCACCGGGCACTCTAGAAAGTGGGTAATGTCCAAAATGGCCGAATAAATTTAATAAAATAAGCAGCTGTGTTATAATTTTGTAAACTAAATATGAAACCCGTTGGTTTGCGATGAAATGTTGATGAAAGGCAGTAAAATCTTACGTGGCAGCCACTATGGCACTCAAATCTATAGCAATCAGGAATAATGCTGCTAATTATTAGTGAAAGAATTTTCGGAATCGATTCAGTAGTTTCAAAGATTACCCATCACCTACCTACATACATATTGCAAATTAATTTTACTTGTTTGTAATATCAGTAGCCATATAAAAGTATTTCCTACAATCTATTACTAATTTAAAGATCCCAACTGATGGATCCATATCACACATGGATGACTTCCAAAAATAATAGACAGGGCTTCCATTCGGATGGACGTTGCGTAGTCCAATTGTGACTTTCCAAATATTTTGTGATCCAAGCGTCCAGTCGAAACTGACGTCGTCTGCCCAAGGACGGCATCCAAAGACGGCAGTCTCAAGAGTAGGTAAATTGCATGATCACAATAGCATAAGTGACACAAACACTGATCATTGTGTACAATAGCCTTATGTCAAGTGGTATGATTCGGCACACGTGGTATCTAAAAGGACGTAGCGGTATATATTCCAATACTTCTTCCAGCACCATAGAAATGCAATCGTCTGTAAATGATTAAGTACTAAGTAATGGTCGCCCATATTATGGTCGAACAGACACGCCCCTACTAAAAAGCTGTAAATAAATATAAATAATAAAAAAACCCGTCTGCACTTAACCAGATATTTAACTATAAGCAGGTGGAATAAATATAAGGTCAAATATAAGTTCAAACCTAGATGCAAACTGTGTCCCGCCTGCTTATAGCTGCTTATATATTTTTATTAGTTATAAAAGTTAACAAAAAAAATTACTAATTCTGGTCACGACGACAATTTTCTTTTTACAATGAACAAAATCTTACCGGTGTTCCTCAATATTTTTCCCAATAATATTGTTTTAATAGTATCAACTTCCGTTATTATATTTTGTGCAACAGTTATCGGTAACGACAACAAGCAAATTGTACCAGTTAACTCCAAAACTCGCAGCAGTGTATGTGACGTAGGCTCCTGGACAACAAGCAAATTTAATTAAAAATTAAACTATTCAGACTTTTAGTGCAATCCTTTCATCACCTAGTAAGTGAGCAGGAGTAGATCATCTTCAAAGTTCAGCCAAAAACCATTTCAATTACATAGGCATTCAAACAAAAAAAAACCTGTATCAAAATTAATCCATCTGTTCGGCTGCTATGATGCCGAAATCGTTTCCTCGACATGACTTCTTCCTATTTATGTTAAAACTTACATTATACTGGTAATTCGATGTTGCAACATATGTCAATGTGATCATTCTTGGTACGGAGCCTAAAAGCGCCACTACCAACTGTAACAATATAAGTTTCATAATACCACAGTTCAAAGAAATGGTGCCGTTCTATAAGCAGACGACTTACGACACTAGATAATTTTTACAGCAATTTCCTTAGCTAGGTACTGTTATTTACGTAGATTTAATTCCCCATAGATATATGTAGGTAGTATGTCTTTCGATACAGCGGCTACGATAATATATTGGGGTACCTATGGGTAGAAAGGTACCTAATTATTTGCCAAATAGCCTCTTCTTTTCGCAAAACGACAACGCGAAACCTAATCTATCCATCTGAGCCACTGACAATTATGTACCTACATAGGTAATAAGAGTAGGTAAATATAAATATGTTAGGACAATAGTCACACAACGCATCTAGTCTCTAACTAAGCAAAGCTTGTGATATGAGTACTAGATAAACTGATATAAATACTCATATACATTTTTTTTTGGAAATATATGCATATTATACATAGGAAACATCCAGACTTCGGTACAAATGTATCCTCCACACAAAGTTTGTCCCGACAGGGAATCGAACCCGAGACTCCGCGGCGTCGAAAGCGGATGCACAACTAGGTACTCAAAATTTTCCTTACCATACACTGCATCTGTTTATGAAAGCATTGCATGTCATCCAATATCGCGTTGTAATTATACAACCCTTTCCGCACTTTCTTAACAGTTATCTCCACAGCCTTAATGTTGTTCATATTACAAGGAATGTTAATTATTCCAAAATAATTACCAAGCAGTTTCATTCGGCTATGCAATAAACAGAAGATCCAGGTACATAATATAAAGTTCATGTCCAAAGAAAAAGTCGCGATGCAAGAATTAAAAAATACCAATGAATCAATCCTTGAAATAACCAAACGAGCGATTATTAACCCGAGTCGTAGTACAAATACTAATAGGAATATCACTAACATCTGCCTCATTACGAATGTTGTTTTGAAACCCATGATGGTATCATTTGTCTTTATTTTGCAGCAATACTGGGTAAAGTATTTATCACCGAATATCAAAGACGCAATTGTATTCATCACAAAAGCCATATGAATAAATATTGTACCAGTGAGCAATACCTTCATAAAGTCTCTGGAAGCTTCGTGATAGAACGAAATACAAACGCATCCACATACACATGTACAGTACAATTTGGCCAAATAACAAAATGCTTTAGAGTCACTAACATTGTAATAGTGGCAAAATACTAGCCGAGAAAAAAATAATAATTTCAAAGCAGTTGCGTCTTTGATAAAATTTTCTTGTTTTCTCACTTGGTTCATCTTTAATTTAGGTATAAAATCTTCAGTATAGGTACATAAGTATTTATTTTACGTTTTGTTCATAAAGATTAAGTAAATTAAATTCACAACACGTTAGACCTAACAAAGAGACAGGGAGGTATTGTTAAAATTAAATGCGTCACAATTTCATTGATGTACGTATCTTTACGCGGAACACGTCATTACAAACTTTCCTTTGTCAAAACTACGAGTATCATTGAAATGTAGAAGTTCGTTGAAATTATTAATTGATACAAGCGCCATCTTTTTTAGAACGTTGTGCATCAGATTTTGAATCGATATTTTCACACGAAATTATTATATAAGTATCCTTAGGAGTTATCCATATTTTTTTTTTGAAATCCGCGAGACCGCTGCCGCTACCATGTCCATTGCTGCGGGCGTATCTGGTGACACCAGAAGGTATTTCCAGTGGCGCCCGGCGGACTTTGGCCACCTGTGTGGCCTCTTCGGGGGTTTGGTCGGGATGAAAATCCCGCGTCGTTGGGGTTGGGTTTTATCCCGCGTCGGGTGAGTGAATCTGGTTGCGTGCAGTACGTACCAGCCTGCTTCTGTAAAGACGGCGGGCGGCTATCCCGCCGTCCTCAGGCCCCGATCATGGAGGTCGATGGTCCTGGGCGTAGATGAGTCTGCGGCGCCCTGGCCGCTGACTGCGAAACTCAGCGGGTAGGGTACGCTCCCTCTCCCTCTCAGCCGCCTCCTTCGCGAGCATGACTTGCTCGCAGAAGGACACGGCTGCGTTCCACCTACTCGCGCTGGAGACCATGGCTTGGGGCATGGTTTCCAGCGTGAGGATATCCACGCCCAGTCCCACTACAAGGTCCCGGCGCTGACTCGCCCACGCTGAGCACTCCACCAACGTGTGGAGTGCGGTGTCGTCGTCGGAAACCTCGCAGTGTTGACACCGGGGTGTGACCTCACGATGGATGCGAAACAGATAACTACCGAAGCATCCATGCCCGGTAACGATCTGCGTCGCGCGATACGTGAGGTCACCATGCCGCCTCTGCAGCCACTCGTCCATGATCGGTCTCACCGCCGCCGCCGCGATGACGGTGGTTCCCCACTTAGGTTGCTCAAGTCGCACCCTCCAAATCTCCATGAGATCCTGGCGGAGTTGAGACCGCTGGTCCTCGATTTCTTGAGTCGCAGGCCTGTGGTCCCTCTCCAGTGCCTCCTTGAGCCATTGAAACAACGACGCAATGGCTCTCGCTTTCAGGTTCCGGCTAAGAGACATGCCGCCTCTCAGGAGATCGTGCGGTACTCCCGTATTGTTTTGACGGCCAAGGTTCGCAGTGGTCTGTTTAACAGAGTCACGTTCACCTTGACCGCCAATCTATCCGCCCGTACGGGCCATACTTCGCACGATCCCCAGGTATAGTCTCCTGCAGGAGGCGTTGGATCCCTTTAGGTTGGGCATTAGTCGCGAAAGCGCGACTGATGCCCCCGTCACTTTAGGGACCAAACTTCCGAAATGTAGTCCGAAGTTCCGTCGGCTATCAAGTACGATCCTTAGGTACTTCATCGAGGGCTTGATGCCGATGCTAACGCCAGGCGTTATCCACTAGAGAAACTGAAGGTAAACACAATGTCCGCGAACTTTTAATATAAGTACAGGTAAATATTGGATAAATAAGGGTGACATAATGTTGAAGGCACTGGTTGCACAAAAAATCGATTCTGTTTGTTTGTCTGGTACTTTTAACTCCGAATTGACTGTACAAAGGTCGATTCGCAACAAACTTAGGGACGGGGATGTGGTTCTGAGTAAGGCTGATAAGGGTAACACCGTGGTTTTGATCCCGAGGGAGGATTACATGGCGAGAGTCAATGACATCATTTCATCTGATGATTTTCAACACTTAACCTTCAATCCTACAGCTAAGTTCCAGGCAGAACTAAAGCTTGCTTTGAAATCCACGTCTTATTTATTCCCTGAGAACTCTTCGTTGCATAAAACTTTGATAAACATGAATCCCAGTTGTCCGTTGTTTTATGGCCTTCCAAAAATACACAAGGAAGGGTGCCCAATTAGACCTGTTGTCGCATACAGGGGCGCGCCGGCATATAATTTGTCGAAGTTTTTGAACACAATCATTAAAGAAGCAATAGATTTTAACCCAAAATTTTCTATAAAAAATAGTACTGACCTCATAAACAAGATTAAAAATATTAAGTTACCGTCCAATGCTCAACTTGTGTCTTTGGACGTGAAAAGTTTATTCACTAACGTACCGTATAATGAAGTATTAGATATTTTGAGACACAAATTAACAATAAAAAGGGTAAATTTTAATAAAATAGAGGAAATTTATAACCTAACAAGATTGTGTATGACTCAGAATTACTTTCAGTTCAACAACAGTTTTTTTCTACAGAGGAATGGTCTGGCTATGGGGTCGCCACTCAGTCCTTTAATAGCTGAAATATTTATGGATGCATTCGAGACTAACCACATAGTTGGGAACGTTCATGTCTTGTACTATTTTAGATATGTGGATGATATTATTATATGTTGGACAGGAACAAAACGTCAGCTCAGTGTCCTTGTCTCCAAGTTGAACTCAGTACACCCTAGAATTGATTTTTCACTAGAGTTGGAGTCAGATTCCACTCTCAATTTCTTGGACCTTTCAATTACTAGAAGGAACGGTGTTCATGAGTTCCGTATCTATAGGAAACCAACAGTTACAGACACAGTTATTCCTTACTCATCCAATCATCCATGGCAACATAAAATGGCAGCGTTCCACAGCTTACTGAGCAGGTTACTGGCGGTACCGTTGAGCCCACAGGCATTTGGTGAAGAATTGTCCATCATTTGCTACATAGCACAAAGTAATGGCTATGACGTAGGAATGGTTCACTCATTATTAAATAAAAAACGTAGAAAGGCTAGTTTTCATTTATTATATCCGATTCAAGATCCACCTAGGAAGTACACGGCCTGTTTGCCGTTCGTGGGTCCCGTCTCGTTGAGTATAGCTAAGATCATGAGGGAAAGTAATATATTTGTTGCTTTTAGAACTCAGAATGCCTTGAGGGAGCTGTGTAATGGCAAGGATTCGGTGTCGGTCTCACGCAGATCAGGTGTTTATTTGTTGAGTTGTGATGAATGTGGTTTGAAGTATGTGGGACAGACTGGCAGGTCCTTCGATATTAGATATAAGGAACATAGAGCGGCGTCCCGCAATGGTTGTCCCGAAAGGTCCCTCTTCGCGAAGCATCTTCTTGACACTGGTCATTCCTTGAACAATAGTAACACTTTTAAAGTTTTACGGTTATGTGAGAAAGGGTTCAAGTTAAGTGTTTGGGAAAGGCTAGAAATAGTTAGAAGAGATGCGGACACCTTACTCAATGAACAAATAGATTTTCACACATCTCCCTTACTTAATCTGTTTGCGAACAGACAGACACATTAACTGTTGTTGGTTTGTATGTGTTGTTTGGGTTTTCTATGCAACTTATCAAGAGACAGTAATTAAATCAAACAGATAAGGTCAAGTATTGGTGAATACCTATTTTTGGAACTTAGTTAGCATGATCTGAGGTTTCTACCCACATTGGTTATTGTAAAGAATCCTACATCGCGATAATGAAATTTGCACGCGTTTACTTATAAGCAAACACGTTCCAACCACGAATTTTGCTGTTCTCTCTGAGACAGTCTTGATAATGCCTCGTTTAGAGGCGAAACAATTGTCGACGTTTTGTTGTCCTTTTGATTCTGCGAAAAATTAATGCTATTAATTAATGCTAAAAAGTTTTTTCTTAAAAAAATTTTTACTTACCATTGATAAGTACAGGTCTTTTGATTATAGTCAGACTACTTAATAAACACTTGAAGCAACAACAAATACTTTTTATCCCTGGAATGTTCCCGTCTATTCCCGTGGAATTTGGGAAGGAAACAACTATAGCTTAGGTATTAGGTACACGGCTGACACCTGTTAGTTATAGACCAGTAAACTCATTAACTGACCAATTCATTAATGACAATTGAATTTGTAGGTTATTCAATCAACTAATTCAATAATAGAATTACATAAATAAGTCATTCATTAGATAGGTATCTTAGTGACTTTTGTTAATTAACTTTTACGGTTTTGGTAGATACCTCTGTGTTTGTTTCTATGAATAGGTACTTTTCTGGTACTTTTACTTTTCTTATATAACTGCATCATCAATCACCTACTAAGTAATGCGTTACCTCAAACTAGTATATCCTAACCTGAGCTGAATGTAATAGATGTGATCCTTTATTTTGTTTCTTTAAATATATTGGAAAATAACAGTTTACTGTCAGATAAAGAAATATGAAGTTTCTGTGTGTAATTTCAAATTACCAACTTTTTACCTGACGGCCTGGAAGCGTTATTTAATACTCAATTCATACGATAGTCTCCACGGAACTGACATAAAAAAATGCATTTTTTTCTGTCTGGAACGGC
This sequence comes from Nudaria mundana, assembly GCA_963556515.1. NCBI lineage: Eukaryota > Metazoa > Arthropoda > Insecta > Lepidoptera > Erebidae > Nudaria > Nudaria mundana. The sequence goes on along the minus strand of OY748286.1, from coordinate 33,227,926 downwards.
TGAACCGATTTTAACGAGACTTTCACTGGCAGACAGCTAATGTCATAAAGTGTCATATAGGCTTTTCATCCCGGGAATTGGGAACTATTTCACGTGGGCAAAGCCGCGGGCGGCCGCTAGTATAAAATGCATTTAAAGTGTCTTTTTAAATAGCTTACACAATGTGTAGTTTTCTAATTCTTCTGGGTATAAATGGTCCTATGTCAGTGATTTTATGAGCATTTCTTGTTTTTTTTTCAGTTGTACTGGCAGAAACTATACCTCAACTAGGTTTGTTCATATCACTGGTCGGCGCTGTGAGCAGTACCGCTCTCGCACTGTTCTTCCCACCCCTCATCGACCTGGTCTGCAAAGCCGGCAAACCTGACGGTATTCACCCCTTCGTTTGGTTCAAAAACCTGTCAATCATGGGCTTAGGTCTCTTTGTATTCGTAACAGGCACTTATCAGAGTCTTGCAACAATCATTGCAGCATTTCGTGTATAAAAAAAGTAATATTTAGGTTAGTTACTTAGTAATTAAGATAATTTATATATTTTTTTAAATTAGATTCTCTTTTCGATATTGATAATGAGTAGAAAGAGATGCAGTAGATTCAGGTTTTAGTAATTAACATAAAAAGTAAGTAAATAGTTAATAAGTTATTTCTGAAATGTTTTTAAAATTAAATAATTAGGTGTTCTAATTAATTCATAGACAATTTACCTTCTTAGGAGATACATTGTATCAAACTAAAGACTGGATCATAATGTATACATGATAGTACAGTAGAGTATAGCCACTCAAGTTAATGTTACTTGTACCTACTAAGTAAGTAAATGTATATTCATAACTATAGAAGGAAATACATGAGGGGTTGAGAACGTTTGCGCGGAGAGCAGCTGCAGTGCGTAGCGAATCATAATAATAAGTAAGTATGATGCATAATTATGTACTTTTATGAATGCCTAATAAAATAATAGGTTTTATTTATTGTAAGTAAATATGAATGTTATAAGATCCAAGTGAAAAGGTTATATTTCTGTGTCGCAGCCAGTTATATGTTATTATTTAATGGACAGGACAGGACAGTGCAAGAAAATGGCACGAGGGGGTCATAAATGTATCAAAGTCTACCTATCTAATGAATACGTTTCTATATGGTAACTATGTTTCTTCTTATGACTAGAGAACGAGGCGCCTGGCACGCCCTTGTTGCGTTTTAATGTGTAAAAAATGTGCCAATTTGGCCATGTAGGTATGTAGGTAAACCCTATTTGCGATATCATTGATTGACTAGTTGAAGCACCAACATTATCGTACCCCGGTGACTGTAATGTGATAGTGTACTATTCTACTTCTTTTTTAAAAAACGTGGCTCTATCGATGTTCATCGATGATTTCGCCAATGTCAAGGTAATGCTTGATTTTTCCCGCACAGAAGAACTAGTTACTCTGAACTAGTTCGCGGTGCGGGTCAAGGAAACTTTCGGTATTGCAATTGAGCGTATGGGCCTGGATTTTTGCCCAGCGCCAGAGGTAACCTAAAAGGCCACCAGCCACGCGCTCCGCAAAAACCCAAGTCCTAGTGTAGGTACTATTAAATCTTATGAAAGTAAATGACAGAGGACGTAGGTTTAAATGCAAGGTAGGTCCTACTGACTTTTGTATTCGTAATAATTTTATATATTACCTGTAGAATATAACTATGTGATAACGATTACCTATATGTGTTACATACCTAATGTGCAATTTTGTGTGATTTTTAATATAAAAATAAGGTAGGTAAGTAGTTACCTAATACATAAAAGTATTTTAATATAAGTTACTAGATAAAGGTCCTATGTCTTTCTGTTCAGTAAGGTATTTGTTTTCCAAAAAAATATCTGTTTTAGTTATAGGTAGGGATTTCACAGATTTTCTATTTCACGAAGTCCGTTTGACTTTTGATTCCACACACGCTAGTGGTTGATTATGATTACTTTTTTTTTTATTTACACGGTTTATAACCAACAGTAGCTATTCCAGAACGTCGCGTCGTACATTTTAAATCGTATAGGTACCAAGTAGGTATTCCCATAACATAATGTAGTATATTTAGGTACCTTTAATAAGTAATTCTGCGTAATCGTTTCAGTAAAAAGTAAGTAAATAATAACATGTAAACTGACCTGCGTCGTATTGTATTTCATAAAGGTAAAATACCGACGCCGATAGCATAGAAATGTTCGCAAATTTCGAAGTTTGGGTCAGTTGGCAGAACGTTCCTCATGCAAAGAGAACAGTCTCTTTTTCGAATCCGGCTCAGAGACTCGTTTCTGCGATTAATTTTGAAGTTAACAACCTATGTAGGAGACCTAAGAACTTAGAAACAGTCATTCGAACTTCGGTTTCTGAACTGATGAAGTCTTGACATTCGACCAAGATTAACAAACTAAATTCTAGTTAAGAGTCTGGGTTTTTAGACAAAACCGGTCGTATCGATCGTTACTGTGATCGAAAAGGATTATATACCGGAAAAGGATTATATATAAAGGGTTACCTATCTATCTACCTATAAAGATAGGATTTTTAGAAGCAATGGATTATAATGTGTCCGTACCAGTTTTATTGTATTAGGCATATTTTTATAATACCTAGTTCAATGGGGTCCTACTAAGGTCTTAGAGACGCAAGTCAACCTTCCGAAAGCGGTCAACCCGACGAAGCGGAAATAAGCTCGTCTCCCTCGTCTTATGTGGGGTCAAGAGTCAAGACGTTACTGGCGGAAAGGAGGTGTATAGTATGGTCTGCCCACCCCTTTAGAGAAACAGGCGTGTATATTTATTTCTGTAAGATAATACTTACTTAATTTACACAAATGTACCACAAAGGTACCAGTAGGTAATGCTTCAAAATCTGTAAAATTTAATAATTTAAGCTAGAGGTTCGGTTTGGATGTAGCCTAGGTATATTACTCAATATTACAAAATGTAACATTCTAGTGGTGAAAAAAATATTGAAATCGGTCCAGTTTATTTATTACAAACATACAAATCTTTCCTCATTAGAATAATGTGTTAATTTTAAGCTTAATTTAAGATTATTCAGTTGTTTGACGTTTGCAAAAAGATTAATTTATGTAAATAGTAATCTGTGATACGTATTGTGGATTAAATCATCTTATTAAATACACTTTGACTTATTTAACCAATCTCAATTGACTATTTATAGCTATTGTCGATTGCTGGCACTTACCTATACCTACTGTTCCACTAGTTTTCCTTGACACTGACCGGTTTCGCCTTCAGGCATCATCAGAGACTTTAACATCTTAACATCACTGAGTCAATCTCAATTCAGTCAGAGACCAGTAGCTGCATATCCTAGGTACATACTATTACGCTAGGAACAAGAATAGGTGCTAAAGAGCCCCTTCAACATCTCCAAGGTCCAAGACATCCTAACCTTCAGACGAGACTCGGGGAAGACTACTTTAAGAGCCTGGAAATGACATCGCCTCACTCCATATTAGATACGCCACGTAACAGTAGGTGAGGCGGTTGATCCCACCCAACTATTGAGTTCTAGATATTATATAGAAGGCGAGAGTATCATCCGTTTCCTTCGCGCCGGTTTATAAAGCGGCACTGCCCTCTGGATATAGGTTGCCCTGTTTACAAGTGGGCGTTCCACTAGGGGCCTATATTACATTGAAACACGTCAAAAACCATATTTCAGAACAATTCCAATTTTTGCCACGCGCCAACTTAAACTGAAAGCTGTAATGACAAGCAACCGGTCAGAACACTCGTCGATAGAAATAGAATCGAGTGTTCAGACCGGTTGCTAATAGTGAAGACTGGTTACTAGCGCTGTAGCGTTCTATATGTAGGTAGCTTTTTGTTAGTTGCTCTGAGGTCCCAGGTGGGGAAATGATGGCGTAATGGACGCCTGTATCCCCCTTCAGGGATAAATAAGTGATATTGTGTGTAAATAAATAAAAATGACAAAAATACATCGAATACATTTATTGACTCATAATTCAAAATAGAAATCAGTAGTTGTCCAGTAAAGGTACTTAATTATAGAACGTTACAAATATTATTACTAAAGGGACCCACACAATAACAGTCCGCAAGCCATCTCATATCGTTAATTAAGACTGTCGATAAGGTCGAAGTTGATTACGGACATTAGACGATTAGATTGGAAATCGAACAAAGAGGCCATGTGACCAAACTGAGCGTGCAGGCGATCTGCCCGTGTGTGGGCTCCTTAACGTTACAAACTAATACACGTACAAAGTTATATAATATGACAACATTCACTTAATCCTACTACATGTTAGTGGAAAAAATTTGATGTAAAATAATTTGTAAGTTATTTAGATAAATTTGAGTTCAATACATCGTTGTGAGCTGATTTGCATGCATCATATATATTTTTGAGCTGTTTATTTTTAAATTGTGACGAAATTCAAAACATAATTCAATCTGAGAATGTACCTATTGTCAATAAATGTACCAAATTCAAAATTATATAATGACCGCTTTGACTATGCATATTGATTTAATGATAATGTAGACTGAAAGGAATTTAATGTTTGTATGTTCAATTTATGAGTTGGAAACCTGAAATAAATGGATTTTATATTTATTTATTTTTAATAAGTAAACTCTTCATAATGTCAAGTCTGGGTACACGGCTTGAAGGTGTTAAGTATGCCACTTTTATGTCATTTCACATTATCAGGTCGCTATAAAGATCATTATTAAACGTCAGCCCACAATAAACAAACCGAAAAAATATATGTAAATGAATATTGATTATACATGTTCACAATTTAATTGTCACTGTTCAACAGTCACATGTATCTCAACCTCTTATACCTAATGTTATTTATTTTCTGAGCGTTTGAAGAATGCCTAAAGCGCCCCATAGGTTAATAATCCGCAGTACGTCTGCCGTAGGATATTGGCCTGTCAGTTATAAACGTTGAAGTTGACTCCATATCCGTCGGCAGACTGCAGGCGTTTTGTTAGTGTGTGGGGCCCTTCAGACTTCTATAGGTAATAGAAAAGCGCTCGGGAAAAAAATGTTTACGATCTATGCTTACAGACTAAACGCACGGCTGACGTGCAGATCAAATTGTAAAACTAGTTCAAAACAGCTTTACACTTTGATGAACTTTAGAAAGTTTGAATCGATGTGCATTGCGCTTCGGACGCTTCGGACGCTTCGGTACTTTATATATAGTTAATCGCCGTTTTGAACTTCAAAATTTAGTATAACAGTCTTTCAAATACAGTTGGAGCGTGTCACTCTCGATAGTCAGGGTGCAGTTATTGAAACTGAACAACAGCTGCAATCGGGCTGCACGGTTTGTTTGCACTTTGCAGCGTTGAAACTGCAAATTTCCAACCAATGTGCATAAAATATTGTTAACACTACTCCTTCGAGAAAACAAAGTAATTAAGAAATTTGTTGCATTTTAAGTAGCTCAAATTTTAGTAAAAAAGTATAGATAAGTTTTTTTTTTTTATTTATACTTTCAAGTAGGCTGATCAAAAATGTCTAAAAAGAGGAAAAAAGGAACATAAACAAACATTTATTAAGTAACGCAGTCTAAGTAGCACAGTAAGTTGTTCGCTTGTATCTCTATAAATCACTCTAATAATAAGCATAGTAATATTTGTCTCTAGATAGCACGCCCTGCTTAACGCGGCAGCATCAACACATTCAACCAATCATATCACAGAAAAGATCGATAACGTGACAAAATTGAACACGTTTTGAATTTTTGTGCCATAACATTGGTTGAAAATATGTCTATCGAGTAAGTAGGTCGGCGCAGGTCGGTGCAAGGCCTCCTGGTCGAAAAGAAGACACTTTGTCGAAAACACCATGCTACTTGGGCGTACCTCTTCGTCTGCATAATCATAGACGTTTTACATGTAATGATATTACTTACTTATCTAAACCTGCATCGTAACGTCCATAATAATAATTGGAGCGTACGTTTTCCGTAAGAAATTTGTTCTTAATATCTAAATATTTATAAGTACACAATATCAACTTACGACTAATTTATTTTTAATACTGTTCGAGCTAAAATAAAAAAAAAATTATAAATTTCTGAGCCATAGATTTAGTATCTATCTATTTATTATCTACTCGGTGTAAAGAGTGAAAATAAATGAATAACCATCAAACTATGAATTAAGGACCTAGTTTATAAAATTTAATTTTGTCAACTTGGAACACATTTTAGTACGTAATATTGGCATTTTGATGGAACCACTTTATGCACGATTGAATGAATGTATAAATGTACTTCTTAAACGTTATTAACTTATTTTAGTATAATTTTACATAAAAACTCTAATAATTCATTCATCAATAAAGTTTTTACATCAAATTAAATTTCATGTAAAAATCACCACTATCTTACCATTCATTTTCATATTTGAGTATATAATAAAAATCCATATCTAGACAAAAAAAATAGGGTACCTAATCCGAATTTATAAGATTAAAAAAAATCACAGCTCTTTTTTACTCACTCCGAGAGAATAAGCTCAGTAAAAATTAGACCATAGTCCAATTACTTTTTTTATTTATAATGTAGAATGATGTCATATTTTTTTATATCGAAGTTATTAGTAAATTATTAGTACAGAGTGCAAAGGTTAGTAACCCACATGCCTACAATTTTACTCTGTGGACACATAAATGTTATGTAGGTATATTTTTTTTTCAATCCGCGGCCTGGGCTGCGGCCGCACCTACGTCCATTGCCGAGCGCCTCCGGTTAGCACTGAGAGAATACCCAGTGGCGCCCGGCGGACCTTGGCCACCTGTGTGGTGGTCGGGTATTACCCCGCATCTTTGGGGTCGGGTTTTAACCCGCGTTGGTGATTAAAGGCGTGCGTAGGGTAAAAGTATATATATATACCTACATAATAAAAAATAAATTTACAATTCTAATTATTCAACCAAGCTACCGAAAAAACTATACTTTTAAATAAGTACAGTTTTCTCTTTGTAAAACTAAACTACAAGTTTAAATTATGAGATATAATCAATGTAACTATGTAGTAACATCGAGACACAATACAATAATTATACGAGACACAATATAATATTCAACACAGTAAGTAGAATGACATAACACCACTTTGGTAGGTCATGGTATAAATTATACCTTCGAACTTAAACTTGTATGAGTTTTGAGAGTTCTTCCAACTTCCAAAACTCATTGCTACAAAAATTGCGGGGATGTATCATTCTCCATAACTTGCTAACACAGCTTACACCAAAACACAAGCATAGGCGGAAAATCAACGGATAATCACTAAACTTATAAACTACACATACATCTAGTAATTTTAACCACCGCACGCACGCACCGCATAAGTAGGTACCTACTTGATACTAGAGCGAAGATTTTTGCGAATCAACACTAAGTTTTACTCAAGTAAATGTTGTCAGTGTCTTTAAGTGCGGCAGTGAGTTACATATTGACTCTCCAACTGTAGGGTTGTACTTGTGGGACTCATAACGTCCAGCTCAAGTGATCATTAAGCGGTTGGAAATAAGATCACATGTTGACATGGAGTACCGTGTAACCATAAAGAGTGATTGTGGTTACACGAAGCTCATAATTTAATACCTACACCTCAATTCTGGTTTAAAAACCATTGACCTTTTGTGTACAAAAAGGTGACATACATACAATTTATCACGCCTATATTCCCGAGGGGTAGGCAGTGGTGCATGCCACACCTATATTTTGCCAGTAATTTGGTCCCACGGAATAGGGGGCAAGCCTAATGCCGTTCTCGGGCACTTTAAAATTCATATCCATTCTGTAATTCTTACTAAAATGCCATCGGCCAGGACAAATGTTACATACCATTTATAAAATCTCTACGGTCCGAGCACCACAAAAGGTGACAGCTGCCTAATTTAAGTTTGGTTTATTCCAATTTCATCACTAATAAGAATAACACAGTGCAGCATTTGGTATTATTTTGTTCAATCAAAAATTTACTGCAAATGTGTTCAAAACTTTTGAACGTACACACTGTACATTTTTTTTAATGCCGTACCTACGTCATTCGCTGGGCGCCCTTGGTTAGCACTAGGAAAAAAACCCAGTGGCGCCCAGCGACACATTGTACCTAGTATAACTGTTTTTCAAAGAATATATTATCATCGATCATCCCCTTCATCACCCTTTCATCTGAGCTAAAAGTTCTTGTGTCCGGAGTGACCCAGTAGTGTAGTGGCCGCGGATCAATCTCTATACACGTGTTTTATATCAGTCACCAGTCTACGGACGTTTCGTTTAATGCTTAAAAACGTATCATCCAGTAAGCAGCTCATAAATGAATAGTATTAATAATAATAGGGATAAGCTCCCATGATGACCATTAAATCCAAATGGTTAAATGGTAGAATAAAAGATGAATGGATTTTATGAAGATTACTTAATCTAATTGGTCGATCGAATACTCCATTTAAATCAAATAAATAATATCCATACAAGTCATCAAATCAAACATATGTTTAGTTTGTAGTTCTTTAGTTATAGTTATTTATACTATATGGCTGTCATAATTCACCGAGCCTTTTCCCAACTCAGTTGGGGTCGGCTTTCCAGTCTAACTGCGATTCGGCTGAACATCGATATTTTCCGTGAAGCGACTGCCATCTGTCCTCCACAACCCATGGACGATATCGAAGTTCTGTAGTTAGACCGGTCGAATTTTTGATTAAGGGCTCCAACTACCCCTAACGACTGCCATACGAGACACGGAGGGGTCTGTGTCTTAAGAAATGGTCACCCATCTTAAGACCGGCCTTTGCAATGTGTTAACGTTGTCGGTTACCACTAGACCACGAGCCCCTATTCTATCAACAATGTTTGTTACTAAATGCTTACTTGTACCATGAAATACGCAACGACAGCTCACGTCGACCAACTTACGTCTTTACTGAGTACGAGTGATAAGGACAGAGATAATGATTGCTCGCAATCGCATTTAATTTAGCAAATGGTAGTATTGTTTACATTTTTTTTACTCGTCTCGTTGGCCTCTTTGTTAATGTGTCACTCAACTATGTCAATCGCGTCAATTACTGACGAGATTATCGCAGTAAAAAAAAATAGGGGTGTATAATTGAGGACCGAAACTGACTGGTGTAATGAACGCCTGTGGTGGACAGCCTTGGGGAATAAAGACCTGATTTTATGTGTGTGTATGGTACCTATATTCACTTCCGAGACCTCTTTCTGTGGCGGAATACCTGCTTTCAGACACAGTGCACCCTTTTTATCTTCCCTCCGTATAATGAAAACATCTTTATAATCCCTACAAAGTCGTTATAAAGAGTTTACACAGTAGTATCATTCAAAATATATTAAGCAATCTTATTGATTGGTTAGGTATTCCCAAACTATCATGACGTAAGAGCATGCCATACATAAATTAAGCTATAAGCTTGTGCTATGGCAGTATAAAATGAAAATCATTTGCGGGTATTTGAAAATTATTCTGAATAATTAAAGTGTGTGTTGCACGTGTCGTATGTACATAATATACTAATAATATATATTATAATTACCTAAAACTAATTTACGCGTGTATAGAGGAGACACCGAGTAATATAATAAAGTATCGAAAGGTATGAACTTTTTTTTTATTTCCGCATGACCGCGGTCGTTCCCATGTCCATTGCTGCGGACGTCTCTGGTACGCACCAGAAGGTATTTCCAGTGACGCCCGGCGGACTTTGGCCACCTGTGTGGCCTCACGGGGGTGGTAGAAATTATCTGACTTGTTGAGAATTTACTTCATCGCTAAACGTCTGATCGATGGTCGATTCTCAGGACCAGAACGTTGGTTATTTCCTGGCCTAAAGAATCCCATTCAACAAAGTGGTAACGCAGTCAGCATTCTGGGAACCTTGCAGTCAATGAAGCGGAGGATTTTTTAACGATCTATTGTAAACCTATTCTAAATAAAGATTTATTTTTGATTTTTTATAAAGTCTATTAACATAATTATATTTTAAAAAGCCATAGACCGGAATGCGACGTAGATATAACTTTTATATACATTAAAAAATGGGAAAACTTAAGGCAAAAAGTATTACACAACTGGAAAATGTATTTATAATTAATTATGTATTTTTTTTTATATTTTCGTAGGTTTCGTGTGAAACCCAGTATAAACACCAGGTCTCACAAGGGTCCATGTTTAATGATTTAGTTGTAAGTAAAATTGTAACTTTTGTGGAGAAACAATAAACCTCTAAATACTATTACTACAATTTGTTATATTATTTTTTTTAATAATTTGAGTTATATTACATACTTGTTTTGTATTTTTTTGTTATATTTTTTCACTACGACCTTTTTGTACTGGACTTTACTCAGGGTGATGCTCAGAAATGTGAATGGTTAACCAATAATAGATTAAATACTAAAAATAGCAATTTATTCGGCATCCTCGCAATATGGGTCTAAATTTTTATTTTTGAATTTTTTTATTTTAATTAATCTATGTTTTTATTTTATACTCGATTATAAAGAAACAAATGTAATAATATTAACAAAATTAATTAAGATAATCAATCCTCAGAACAAGAGGATAAAGACATAAGTGTAGTTCAAATTAAAGCCAAAGTTTTTAAGATAATAAATTTAGTTAAAACTACTTAATTATTTAATAATGGTCCTTCGATAATGGTGGTTCTTAAAATACGAGATATAATGAAAGTTGGTGAATACGACAGTGGTGGTACACTAGTTAAAAGCTATATATTTAATCCGAGGATACTCTTTGCTATAAACAAGATAAATAATTATTAGAGTTATTTCTATACAAATTAATGTAGAAAGAGAGTAGGGTTTACTTTAATGACGGCTCGCGAGTGATGTATGTTAATAATAATAATTAGACGTATAAATCATTTAGTTTTAGTTTAAGTATTGTTTAAATCAATTGATGCCGAACGGTATGAGTTAAGAAACCTTAACTCATACCTTTCGACTGGTGGAACAGATTATGATTTATTTAGATTGAAAGCTCCCGAGTGGTCCCAACTCAATTTGGTCCCATTTCAATTTGGTCCCATTTCAACAATTATTTGGTCCCATTCCGGTAATTTGAAGTCAGCTTTTTGTGTGATTGTTTGACTTGTTTGTATTATTATGAACATTAATCGTGAAATGTTTAATAAGGAGACGTAGACGAGCCGCCATTAACGTAGCTATCAACAACAGAATAAAAATGAATAAAACTTACGAGTTTTTGAGACCAAACTTAAATATAGTCGGAATAGATTTTTGTAATTGAACAACTTATATGATGCCAATAGCGCTTATGGTGTCTTTTATTTTAGGAGAATTTACATACATACAGAAAATGATATCTGACTGAAAAAAAAAAATATAACTAAAATTAATAAAAATGCATAAATTATAAAATAAATGAGCATCCTCTAATATTATTTACCTATGCTACATTACATTTGAGATCCAGCACCAATTGAGATTATAAAATGCTCGGTCTCATTAAATCTATGTATTTATTATTAATCATTCATCCTCTTTTATTATTGCCGATTATGAATCACACGTATTTTTATATGACCATTTTAGATTACAAAATGCTCGGTCTCACTAAACCTATTTATTTATAATTAATCATTCATCCTCGTTAACAAACGTGGGGAAATTTTTTATTTGACCATTTGAGATGATAAAATGGCAGTCTCACTAAACCTATTAATTTATTATTAATCATTCATCCTCGTTTATTATTGCCGAATATAAATCACACGTATTTTTATATGACCATTTGAGATTACAAAATGCTCGGTCTCACTAAAGCTATTTATTTATTATTAATCATTCATCCTCGTTAATAAACGTGGGGAAAAATTTTATTTGACCATTTCAGATGATAAAATGGTCAGTCTCACTAAACCTATTAATTTATTATTAATCATCCATCCTCGTTTATTATTGCCGAATATAAATCACACGTATTTTTATATGACCATTTGAGATTACAAAATGCTCGGTCTCACTAAAGCTATTTATTTATTATTAATCATTCATCCTCGTTAATAAACGTGGGGAAAAATTTTATTTGACCATTTCAGATGATAAAATGGTCAGTCTCACTAAACCTATTAATTTATTATTAATCATCCATCCTCGTTTATTATTGCCGAATATAAATCACACGTATTATTATATGACCATTTGAGATTACAAAATGCTCGGTCTCACTAAACCTATTTATTTATTATTAATCATTCATCCTCGTTAATAAACGTGTGGAAATTTTTTATTTGACCATTTGAGATGATAAAATGGTCAGTCTCACTAAACCTATTAATTTATTATTAATCATTCATCCTCGTTTATTATTGCCGAATATAAATCACACGTATTTTTATATGACCATTTGAGATTACAAAATGCTCGGTCTCACTAAACCTATTTATTTATTATTAATCATTCATCCTCGTTAATAAACGTGTGGAAATTTTTTATTTGACCATTTGAGATGATAAAATGGTCAGTCTCACTAAACCTATTAATATATTATTAATCATTCATCCTCGTTTATTATTGCCGAATATAAATCACACGTATTTTTATACGACCATTTGAGATTACAAAATGCTCGGTCTCACTAAACCTATTTATTTATTATTAATCATTCATCCTCTTTTATTATTGCCGATTATAAATCACACGTATTGACCATTTAAGATTACACAATGCTCGGTCTTGCTAAATCAATTAATTTATTATTAATCATAATCCTAGTTTATCATGCAATGTAGTTTTTATTTATATTTAATATTATTTAATATATGTGTATAACATTTTAGATTTATTTACTTATTATTGTAACTAAAACTTGAGAATCTAACGATAGCTTCAAACTAAACATGGTATAAACTCAAACGGTGCGGAATAAAAAAATACAAAAAAAAAGTAAATTAGTTAATTAAACGATGAAATGGAAAAATACTGCAAATGGGTTACTTTGAAAAAATATTTCTGTGTAAATTATAGATACAACATTATAACATATTAAATAAAAGAGAAATGTTACTAATATACACATAACGGTAAAATGAGCCTTGTCCTCCCCTATTGGTTAACAAACGTTAAACATGATTATAAATTCTACGAGTACATAATACTATCTCCTAGGTCACTATTATATTATAAAGTATTAATGATTATATAACGCTTTGTCTAAAAGCTGGTTAAACTATTTTTAAGGCATATTTCGGTGACATTGACATAGCAATATTGATGTCAACTTCGATTAATCCACTACATTTCGAATTCGAAACTAGAAAAAAAAAAGAGAATTTCTAACACAAGTTTTATAATAATCGCGAGTTATAACTTAATGTTTATCCCTCCCTCTTGCAGTTCTTTGGTAAGTAGAAGATATACCTCTCCATCTTTTGTGTATCATTTTCTATAGGAATACCATCATAGTAATAATTTAATGCAATAACGTTTTCGCTGATTTTTAAATAATTATACTGCGTAGTAAATTTATATCTTCAAAGTTTAATAATATGTATTAGTTATATGATATCCCAATCGCAATTATAGACTTTTGCATACATTAATTTTTTTCATTAGTTAAATTGTTAAATTGCGACGGTGCATGTATTTTTCCCTGCAGACACCAAAATAGTAAAATTGGACTACGGATGGGATAGAAAATTAGGAATATGGGGGCGATATGGATGTACATACTATTATTTTAACTTTCATTATTTAAATCGTGATTATATTATCAAAGGTTTGATTTGGATTTCGTCAAAGTAGTATCCCTGGGAGAAATCTAAATATTCCTCCTCCTCCTTGAACACCAAGATAACGTCCAGACAGGATTGAAAAAAAGAGGAGGGTATAATACTGTTACGAATAAAATAATTAAAAAGGTTCATGTTTGATGTTCATAAAGTGCAGCTACTTAGGTAAATATATATGCCTTTAAGTTAACCTAAGGCTTCATGTACCATGCTGTAGCAACTGTGAACACTTGTACTACTTTATTTACACTCTTAATTAATAAGTTTTTTTTTTACTTTTTTTTTTACTTTTTTTTTTTACTTTTTTTTTTTTTTAAGATTAGGTAACAAGCCAATCGTAAAAACAATCTACCTGCACTACTTTATTTACAGTCAATAAAGAAAACTAGCAATCGCAAATATGATCTACTAGTATTCCTGTTAACCCCTCCAACTAAGCTTAGTGTTAGGAGTGGGTTCACGTCAGTAGTGTAGTGACCGAGCATCGAACTCACGTCCTCGAAACGCAAGTCCAACCATTTATACTGTCGACTGACGGCACTTGGTGGAATCTGCTACACATATTGCACAAAAACACATAGTTTTCCACAAATTTTATATTCACTGAACGGTTTCACCTCACGGCATCATCAGAGATTTATACAAAATATAGTTTTAATTCACATAAAAATATCGTACTACATATTCATACGGACATCAGAACATTAGTATCATAATTAAATATGGGGGTACATGAAAATAAATTTAAATAATAACACCACCACTTCTAAATTTACTCTGAAAAGTGGGAGAATAAGTCCTAAGAAAATGTCTACTTAGATGTTTTTAAAAAATATTTGTTACAAGTCAAAAATTACATTAAATGTCAACTGCTAACTGTCAAAATTATTAAATGTACATTTCTAGTCCTACCCCAGTGAATTAAATTGTATAATAGATAAATAGAATACAATAAAATACAATGTCAACTATATAATTCGAATGTCAGCTATTCAGATATAGATATGTAGATGTCACTACTTATAATACTGTAACAACGGTGACCTGCTTAAATCAAGTTGTTGATTCAGTATCGCATTACTGTTGGTATTTAATAATCTATTTATTTCTAGGGTCACAAGGGCCTTCATTTTCCTACCTTTTTCACAGCAATGTAGTCAACCAGTACAACCCTTTAGCCACTAGGCTACGGGCGTACCTATACCTAAATATTATCTAAGTTTTTCACGTATTTTTTTTTAATAACTGCGAAAACATGAACTACTTTATTTACAAGTCTTAAATTATTACGTTTATATTAGAAGTATTATTTATCTTAGTTATGTAATAATTAATAGGAGTAGTAATAGGAAATTTTGAAATATATCATATGTAAAAGTACTTAATTAATTCTCGGAAATCGAAGCATGGCGACCAATCTTAAGGACTCTATACATTTACATACCTTTAGCTATTTATCACTAACCTAAATAATCCCGGTCATTTTCACCATCCTTTTATACATTTACATTTAAATACCTAATTTAACTACCTAGTTCTTTGTTTAATTTTTTAATTTTTTTATTAATACTAGTAAGAAAAGAAAAAAATCGTATTAAATTAACTCAATAAATAAAAATAACAAAATGGCCTCTAAAATGATGTGCTTATAGAGTATAAATAAATAAAACGATTTGTTATGGATAATAATATGTGAGTGGATGTACCGAAGTAAATTTCATACCTTGCTTCGAACAATACCCAAATTCTATCAAAACCTTCACAACAACGATATTATGTGTGCCATAGTTATTGTGGCTTTTATTAGGTATGAAGACAGATCTCCGAGGTCTGACTAATGGTTTAAATTTTTTTAGGTTTTCTTTTGAACAGAAGCAACTTATGGACTTTTATTGCTTGTACCTACAACTAAAGCTTGTAATTGTCAATTTAGTGAATAATCGTTGAATATTTTGGGGTCAGAAACCACATATCCCGTGTTATTTATACGGGTTCAAAATACGTCTTGTGGATCCGAAGTGTCAATCTCTTTAAAACAAACAACATTTTATTTAGGCATACATAATAATAAGGATAAAAACTTATAAAAACCTAAACAGTTAAATTTAAAGTATATCCTATATATTATTTTAAAATCCCTATTTTAAGTTTCGGAATCCTACTTTATATTTTATACTCTACAGTATGGCAGTTTTGGGCTAGTGACAAGTAACATTTTATTATTTAAAAATATATACTTAATATCCTACACTATCTCGGCATCATCGGTACCTGAACTAGACTTAAAAATGGCACGAGATAAAGGCTCGCTGGACTTGGCTGTGTATTAGGGTCAAGGCTGCCAAGTGTGTGTGTGTGTGTAGTCTTTATGTAAGTACCTTTGTATTTTTACTAGAACTGTTGTAATGCAAAGAATTCGTACGTACCGACATATAATTCCGAAAAGCTTCTTTAATTTTAACAGAATTAAAATCTAAGACGTAACAATATTATTTTACTGAGGAATATTACTAACAAACAAGTTTTTTTTGTATTTTTTTTTGTTTTAGTATTTTTTTTATTTTACATTTTTTATTTTTTATATTTTTCTACTTACTTATATTATTTACTTTTAACATCAGCGATACATACATATAATATTTTAACATACCTACATATAGATAAATAAATTAGGATAATAATTTAAAGGGCCGCAAATATTATATTAAGTGTCTCCTCTAAACTGCGTGTTTATACTAAAATTACTTATACTGCCAAGTAAAAATGCTAAAATGCACATTTACACATTGTCAATTATATTTTGTGTGTAAATAAATACTTACATATAAGTTACAAGACTATATACCGATATTTAAATGCACGTGTAACTTGTATTTGGCGTACCTATACATAAACTAAATGCCTATAATGGCAGTGAGTTATCCTTTATTTAAATTCTTTCCTTACTAGTTCCGTCTTTATTTAAATAAAATAACGTAAATAAGAATAATAAATTTGAAACTAAAATTTTCCTAGTTATAAATACTTCTGTACCTTAAACTATCAATGTGAGTGAGTGTGAATCCGAGAGATGTGACCACTGTTGACTATAGAAATTTGCCATTTTAGTAGATGCCTGATTAAATATCGTGAATGTGAAAATGTGACTTTTAATTTCAAGTTTAGACCACATACAAGGTCATATTTGGAACAACAAAGTAAATTTAGCTTTAACCAACACAACGTTATGCCGTAATCAACTAATTATTATTCCTCAAAATATCGTCTGCATTATCAAACATCACTGGTCATGAGGCAAACCTGTTTTTGTTTTGTCCCTAACACCTTACACAATCATATTGTTCTCCAGTTATCAGAAGCAGAATAATTTTTTTATTTTATTTATTTAAATTTAAGATTTTATTTAAATTTAAGATTTTCAATAGATTTAAAATAAGTTTATGATAATACTGATGAATTATTGGATAGTATACTTTATATTGCCTTTTTATATTTGCCAACCTCATCAATGGTGCTAAAGCGGTATTATTTCTGGCTACTAAGATGCCACACACATTTATCTCATGACTTATCATAAACCTTCGAAGATTAATCTGTTTTATTTATTTAAAAAAAAACATCTAATGGCAAGTATAGTCGTAATAATTACCTAATTATAACTACTATGAAACAGGGGACCAGTGACCACATCTCAGGATTGCATGAAAAGCACGTGAATGCCCTTATAAATAATATATTATGTACATACGTACGATACTGTACAATCTAACAAAATGTCCACACTAGCAACTAGCTGGTTTCTCAGAACAGCGGGCAACGAGGAACAGAGTAGTTATTCTTGGTATTCTTCAAAAGCCGCTTATAGTTCATGAAGACTGGTTCGAAAGTTTTTAACGATGGCAAGACAGAACTACCGATTTCAGGGAATCTGGTGTGACCTCATTTATTTTAGTTAAAAAAATAGAATTGCTATTCTTATTAGCAAAGCTAATTTTAAACTTGTGCACAGTGCGATTTGCCCGGTTGCATTAAGAGTTATATAAACATCCTTACTCGTGTAAGGGTGTTTATACGACCAAAATAAAGAGTAATTCCCCTAACATTTTAACAAATATTATATTTACAAAAAACTTTTTAAACCCACTCATAAGTCTGGGAAGTGATCAAAATTAAAATAAAAAGTGTGTGTGTAAGCTCCGACGCACGACTGGAGTTTACTCCTTAAGTACGAGTATCTAACCATAACAAATTAGAAAGTTGCGCACTAGAGGTGCGCACCAAAAACGTGACACGATTTTCGTTACTTGTTAGTAGGTTTTACCCCTCGGATTTTTCTCATACCGGGCGCCTTATATATGAAAATCGATTCTTAAGGAGTAAACTCCAAAAAACAAATTCCTACGAACGGAGTATTTACTCATAATAAGAAAATTCGGTAATATATTACGGTAATTGTAAGTCTAAAATCAATCGACTAATTATAATAAAATTGAGCTCAGGGAATGATCGATTTAATATAATTATTTTCCTCGCATATCTCCTAGTATTGCTGAAAAAAATATATAATTGTACTTTTAAACTGATGGTATTGTGATTTGAACTGATTTGAAGCAGCCTTATTTGTCACCTAGCCAGTTTCAAACAAACTGTCATATAATCTTTAGCAGGTCCAAATCACAATATAGTAAATACATGTCTTTCCAAATTTTGTGACCGCTTCGAATATAGACACGCCATTTCTTATTAGGGATATAAATAACTATGGATAAAGGTAAGTATATTTTTCAGACCTATTTCTAATAATATTAGGTAGGTACTTGTAGTAATTTATCAAATTATGAGAATATAATTTTAAAATAATGTCGTAGTGTCGTAATTGCCCATCTTACAAATATTATTAAAAGTAAAGTTGTATGTATAACAATTAATATAACTATGAGACATCAAAATCAATTAGACATTCGTCAATGATTTACCTCCAGATGATCGAAACATTGGGGTCGTCTTCAATGATTTGATCTAAGGTCATATTGTCGATTCGACCTAGACAACATATTTCGTCGGCGCAATGGCGACCGTTGAACAGTCTTCGGATGCCAGTAACAGGGTCAATTCGGTTCTTGAACCCGTTGTGTCTCGGTGGAGCTCGAATAAGTACCGGGTACCTTTTGGACCGAAAAGTATTGCAATATTGGTAAATCTAAATATATAAAACAAACTAGTTTATAAACTTATTTTTTTTTTGTGGTTGTTCACTATAATATGCATTAGATAATAATAAATATGTGGTAGGTAACGAAACCTGAATTAAAGAGGGCGAGTGTCACCCGTTTTCTTCGTACTAATTATTTAGCGGCTCTGGATATAGTTTGCCCTGTATAAGTGGGTGGTCGGTCGGGGTGTCGCAAAGAGGGTCCCATACAAAAATGAAGTCAAAATTTTCTAAGTCCCGGATTGCTTTATTTTTTTTTTCTTCTAGTGGCGCTACATAACGTTGATACAAGTTAAAAACAAGATCTAAAAATAATACCTACATATTGGTTCCATTTATTGCCACACGCCTACTTGGAAAGGTGTTTTGATGGGTTTTTAATAGTGCAGACTGGTTATTAGCACTCTATAGAGACGTAGAAGTAGATAGTTGCTCTGAGGTTGTAGCTTGACAAACAATCCGCCGAGGTACCTAACAACATCTTATAATGGTAATAAAAAATTGTGCCTATGTGTGTGTTATTATGTACGCTTACCTTTTGAGACATTTGATGAGACTGTGTAACTGGGCAAATACAATGAGCCGACGTATATCGAAGGTAGGCCCCGCCGGGTTGGAGAACCGTTCACAAACTGTCCGCAATGTTGTCCCTTGCTGCAGCGCGCATAGTATCTCGGTAACTTCTGATAAAATCGTCTGCATGGAAAAAAATGAATTATGATGGCTCCCGGAAACAGACTCTTCTTTTACGGCAATAATTGAGTAGACTTCATATTTAATGCCTTTAGTTCCGCCCTCGTGGAACAACTTATAATATAAGTCAAAGTAAAAAGTATCGTAATAATAAGATAATGATTATATTTTTATGATTTATAATCTTTCAATATTTGTAGTTTTATACTGCCCACACGTATTTGATAGATATGTAGATTTTATACTAATAAAACTCGGTATATATTTGAAGAGGAAATCAATCTCACCTTGTTGGTGGCTGCCTCATGACCTTTAGTGATAAAGGCGAGGCAAGAATTCTGCAGCTCCACGTCACTGAACAGCCTACTAAGATTTGGAGTAGCTCGGTACATATTGCTAAACTTCAGAACCGGGATCAAATGTACCTAAAAACATTGTTTTTACTGTAGATTTATGGTATTTAGTATAACTTGCAACACATTGGACAAAACATTTGTACTGTTGATTAATGGTAGAACTTGCTACACATTGGACAACACATTTGTAATGTTGGTTGATGGTACTAGGTAAATCTTGCTACACATTGCTCAACACATTTGTACGGTTGGTTGATGGTACTTGGTAAATCTTGCTACACATTGGACAAAACATTTGTACTGTTGATTAATGGTAGAAGTTGCTACACATTGGACAACACATTTGTAATGTTGGTTGATGGTACTAGGTAAATCTTGCTACACATTGCTCAACACATTTGTACGGTTGGTTGATGGTACTTGGTAAATCTTGCTACACATTGGACAAAACATTTGTACTGTTGATTAATGGTAGAAGTTGCTACACATTGGACAACACATTTGTAATGTTGGTTGATGGTACTAGGTAAATCTTGCTACACATTGCTCAACACATTTGTACGGTTGGTTGATGGTACTTGGTAAATCTTGCTACACATTGGACAACACATTTGTACTGTTGATTGATGGTACTAAGTAGAACTTGCTACACATTGGACAATTTCAACAGTTATATTAACCAACAAAATTTTGTTCCTATCATCTGATATTTTAATAGAAGAATGGTTTTGTTTCATATGCTACCCTGAGTTCAGTATCATCTACGACCACATCAAAATTCATAGAAAACTTCAGAGGTTAGCGTGTCCATAGGTACATAAAATGGATAAAATACCACTATCGAGTTTAAAAAAAAAAATTAAGATGCCCAACTTATCACTAATAGTTACTGTTACTATCAGGATTATCGGGATATTTACCATGTAAAGTTGTTTTGAGTTTCAGATATTTCGGCACTGTTGCTAGCGCCATGATCACGGAGGAACTAAAGTATTGGCGGTAAATATTCCGATAAAGTAATGTGAACGACCATGATAATTTGAATACCTCCTACACCAACTAATAGTCACTGATTTGACAGCACAAATAAGTGACGTCATAGTTCACTATTTCACACAAATTTCCACGAGACTTAATATCGCATTTACAACTAATAAAAAAAAGGTGATTCTATTTGACAGTTATATATAGATACCCTAAGGTTTGTATATGTTACCGGGAATCTGTATAATTCAGGTATTCTCTATACAATACCTAGATAATGTATAGAATACCTGAGGCATCTAGGCAATGTTTTAAATATTATTGTGGATTACATACTATAAGTACCTACTGTGAGTGTAAAATGGTTTTGGTAAAATGAAGCAGGCAAATAGGTTATAGTTTTTTCTTTTTTACACGTTCAAGATATTCTATATAATACCTAGGTATTGTATGGAATACCGGATATATAATACAGGTTGCCGGTAATATATACATAAAAGGTTTGTGCTTTATATATAATATATATATATATAATAAGAAAATACAATGGGAACTAACCACGCCATAGTAGACCAAGTTTTGAATGCAGGACTTCACAAGAGTTTTGTCTACGCCTGTGTTTGATGCGATTCTCGAGATGTGATTGAATCCATCGATGTGGGGCAACAGCTTAAAACAAAATTTACTTTTAAACTATTTTTTTAAAACTAAGTTTTCGAATAAGATGTTTTTATGCAGAGTCACAGATAAAACAATACTATACAGTACCGATTGCAAAAAAACTGTGGCCGTTGTAATGCAGATTAATACTAAGACTGTAAGATTTTTTTCTCAAACATGCATGGATATGTTGGCATTATTAAAAAAAAAAAGAACACGGGAAGTATCCAATTTACAGACAACTTTGTTTTTTTAATTAAGAAACCAACAACTGACCAGCAGTGTTGTATGAAACTTCATCGCAGGCGTGATTTTTGAATTTGGAACACTACAAGTTTCCAGCAATGTTGTATGGAAATTCATTCTAGGCGTGCTGGGAACATAAAGGCTAATTCACACATATCAGTGGAGCCTCAGTTCCGACACGCTGCATCAACAACTCAACTCCTACTCGACCTGCAATTGTCTATTTCCCGGCCTTTGCAATAATCTATATATTTAATACGACAATTTGTCTGTCTGTCCGTCTGTCGCGTTTTTCAATTATAATTAATAATACATACATTTGCATGAAATATTTTTTTTTAATATTTGAGGCGATACAAAGTTCGCCGGGATAACTAGTGTACTATTAATATCAGTCCTGTATTTTTTTAATCAAATGTAGTGTTATAAATAGGTATGTACCTAAAATACAAATCTATCCTTTTTGTAATATAAGAAGTAAGAACACTTTGCTTTTAATTTTGTACTGTGAAGTGTCCGGTAACAACAATAGGCTTGTTCTATTTAAAACATCAGTCAGTCCGTTGTGCTGCGCTGGTGTGGATGAGGTTATGACACCGATGATAGTGATACTTTGTGTCAGTTTGTGTGAAAGAATCATTTAATAGAAGGTCATTAATCTGTATCACTGACGGACAGTTGTGCCTTGTTTATGATTCGAATTACATTCTAAGAAATGTTTTGACGTAAATGGCGAGGTGGCATGATCGCCCTATTTTTTTGTGTCTATAACGTATGCCACGTGCGTAAAACCCGTTTTAGTTACAACGCGTTGTAACTAAAAAGTTTGGGTTACGGCTTTTTTGTTGTTGTTGATTCGTACTAATGCGGAAATAATAGTTTTAAATTACATTTAAATCAAATAATCCTAACTAAGTCATTTAGTTACAACACGTTTTTAATAGTTACAACCCGTTGTTGTAACTAAAACGGGTTTTACGATAACACATTATAGTAGTAATATACATTATATAGCACCACAGATGAAATAATACTTACTAGTAGTCCAGATGCCCCGTCCTATAAACTGTAATGAGCCGTTCTTACATAGATTCCTATATACGGTTACTTACCAGCGATTACACATATTTTCCTAAAATGATCACGGATAAACTTATCCCATCAGCTCCATCATGTTTATGGCGCTTTCAAAATTTCCAAAATGTTGCCAGTTACAATAAGTGGTAAATATCCCGATAACTCTAATAGTGTGACCATGATAGTTTAAATACCTAAGAAACCCTATGATTTTATTGCTGACGTTACATAGGCAGATAAATTTACATAGTTTGGACTTTAAACCACTAAAGCAGTATCCATACTAATACAGGGTTATCATAAGTTATGATAACCTCTATTTTTAAAGATGTAAATTTATTTGATAAAATAAAAATATTAGATGATATTATGAAGGGGTGGGCAGAGGCAGGACACACAATATGCCAGTATTTTTAGTCCCACGTAATAGGGGGCAAGCCTATTGCCGTTACCGGGCACATTTATAATGAGTTATGTCCAAAATGGCCGAATTAATTTAGTAAAAAGTAGCAGTTATAGTGTAATTTTGAAAAAAATTTAAACCCGTTGCCTTGCGATGGAATGTTGATGAAAGGCAAACAAATCTTACGTGCCAGCCGATGTGGCAACTACAATCCTGGGCGTCTCGGAATATTATTTACTAAAAAAATAACACGTCATTGATACAAAAACATACTTCAAATCACCGGCAATAGGACCAAATTGAATGCGGACCACACCGGAAGCCTAGTACCTAGCTGTCAATAAAAAAAAATCAAAAAAGATAAACAAAACAAAAGAAAAACGAACCTAAAAAAAATACAGTCGAATTGATAACCTCTGGTAAGCTGGAAGTCGGTTAAAAACTAACGATTTTTATACCAATGGGAAGAGGAACGTAGTAGGTATTTAAACTATCATGGTCATTAACATTACGATTAGAATGTTCGGGATATTTACCATGTAACATTATTTTATCGAGTCTCCGATATGTCGGGCTTCGTGATCGAGTGCGAGTGTGCAGTGAGACCGATGGTAGTGGTGCGCGTAGTAAACGAACTAGAAAGAGGGTGGAACGATTTTAGACATTTTCCATCAACCGCCATTACTACAGTTCTTGCAACAGCGCCGAAATATCGGAGACACGATAAAATAATGTTACATGGTAAATATCCCGAACATTCTAATCGTAAGGAACGTAGTAGGTATAATAAAAAAACAGTTTTTGGATCAGTCGGGCAATAAAATACTAACCTGTCTTGTAGTTAAGTCCCATTCAGCGTTCATATCGACCTCAAACGGCTCGTCATCTTCTACATCCAGATGTTCTTGGCTCTGAGGGTGTTCGGATCCTTCTGGAATGGGGACCCTCCTAGGTCGACCAGGCCGGGGTGACCCCACAGAAGCAACCAACACTGGTACGTCATGGTCGGATACGGCTGGAGGATCTTTACGCACTTCGAGGACTTTTAAGTGCATTACAGTATCGCCTTCTGTGGAAGAAATTACATATAAAATATCATTAGATTTCTATTAATAATAATATTATAAGAAGGTAAAGTTTGTGTATATTCTTTCGAACTGGAGGTTATCTTTGGAACTGCTTTTTTTAAATTAATTCCTTTTTTTCAATTCCTCTTTGGAACTTTTTTTCGCTTTTAATACTTGTAACTTTTTTTGAGAACTAGGCTTAAGTTTTTATGTGGGTAATTGTATTAACTTGGTTAATTTGATGTCGATATTGATAGTAAGCATCATTTACTTCTGTTTGCAATATAGAACAGTTTATTTATTATTTAATTATATTATTTTGACATGAGTCATTATTACAAGTTCAGCGATTGGTGAAATGTAAAATTAAGATTCGCTAGGGCATGCTCGTTGTGTTTGCTTCGCGGAAATGCGTCTACTAACGTTATGTAATTAACAAGTCGATATTCTGAGATTTAACATACATACATACATCACGCCTATATCCTTGCAAGGTATTACACGCCCACACTTAGCCAGTAATTTTGTTGATCCAACGTAACATGAGTCGACCCAGTTGCCGTTATCGGACATAATAGCAAAATTTATAAACAATCTGTAATTCAAACCGAAATTCCAACAATCAGGGCAGATGGTCCGAGCGACTGAGATTAAATGACATCACATACATATTAATATCAAGTCATTCCCCCCAGCCCCTTTTGTCAGTTCCACAGAGGCAATCACGTGCAGCTACGGAGATATTAATCAGACCCGTTCACTCGGTATATATCCAAATACTAATAGTCTTAAAGCTGGCCGAACCACACGCATCACTCAAGGATAAGACCTAGTTGTACCCACACTTCGCCAGTTTTCTTTTTGGTATGTTAGTATACATACATATTAATGACGCCTGTTTACCTGTAGGGGTAGGCAAAGGCATATTATACGCCTACTTTTCGCCAGTAGCTTTACTTGTCCAACGTAATAAGTGACGAACCTATTGCCTCGTCTGTAGTCCGGTCAATTTAGACCACAAAATTAGAGTGAAGGGGGAAGTGGCTCGTAGGAAAATAGTATGATACATTTTTATAAATAATTTTAAAATCTACAATTTTTGCCTAGGGTACTTTTATTATAAAACTTACCGTTTTACTGAAAATTGCAAAAACATAATTTTTTGGATCTTTGACCTCGAATAAAATTTTTTCCACACACGGGAATGATGGGAACTTTTAAATTTTATTTATAAATATGTTCTGAACAATTTTACTGATTTTCAGCTTGCTGGGACTTTATGCACCTTCGATAATAATATAATAATATATAAGATAATAAGAAGATAATAAGAATAGATAATAAAATAATAAATTGCCTGAATCGGTCCTTTGTATGCCCGACAATAAATTTAAAAACTTTATAAAGACCACTTTATGTCAAAAAGCATATTATAAGACAGATGATTACCTTAATGATAAAAGTGTCTGGCTTGAGCATGGTGCAGGCGCCTCCTAAAATGCCGTAATTGTAGCATATTGTACTTAGGCAACTATAATAATTTTTTTGTTGTATTATACACTCTTTTTGATTTTGACACGAGACCAATGTACATTCGTCCACATTTAGTCTTAAGAAAATGTGTAAATGAGTCAATTATTTGAAAAGAGTGACCGAGAGTTTTATTGCCAGGTTCTTTCTCTCGGTTCTACTTATTGCTTTGCGAATCTGGCAGTACATGTAAATATAGAAGCAATGACATTTTTTATTTTAAGTACTTACTGACGTTTGTAAGAGCCATTTATTGACCTATACAAATAAATAAATAATTTCATTTCATTTCATTTCATTTCATTTCATTTCATAGGTGGTAACCCTATTGCCGCTAACCGGGTTGTTTTAGCATCGTACGTTGATAAGCAGCAGGTGCACCACTTGCAGGTGGCTAGGATATACCCGGGCCCTGGTTCAATTCAAATAGTAGGTATTCTCGTTCCAATTTTGTACAACATTGACACAAACCAACTGCCAATTACCGGAATGGGACCACATTGAAATGGGACCACTCGGGAAACCGTAGCTTTCAATTTAAGAAAAAAAAAAACATTACAAAATCGGTTCACCCAGTCAAAAGATATGAAGTAACAAACATTTAAAAAAACAATCGAATTGGGAACCTCCTCGTTTTTTAGAAGTCGGTCAAAAATATGATATTATAATGATGTCGTGTCAACTGAGTACAGAGGTTACTAAAAAAAAAAAATATATAATGTCTCAAAAATATTATTTATAATTTCGCTCCGCTGTGCGCATGTGCGTATTTGGTTTCATAAAATCAATATTTAGATGATGTACGCCAGCTACGATTTAGTAATTTTTTTTTGTTGCATGTTTCAGCAAGTGATGAGCATTAACAACATATGTTACCGATAATTCACATCTGATTCCCATGGAGTTATGACAACACTTTAAACCGAGACAAAAAAATTACATGTCTGTTACAGTAAAAACAACAAATACAGTAAACACTAGATGGATAGATAGATAATACCACCCGTTAAAAACTCAAAAGTTAGACATTAATTCAGCTCAAACTCTGACACGATTCAAAGATTGTTATAATCTATTTCTTTTAAGTTTTATAATAACATACCTACCTGAGACCAGCAAAGAAACAACTTAATCAACAGTCTTACCGATATGTATAGCATATTTTACCATAATCAATTTTTTATATGTACTAGCCACATAACAAGTATTTAAACTAGATGTGTGACGGCAAAGTGTGGCTACAGCTAGTAAATTAATAACAAATTTTAAATTACTTACCAACAATTGTGGCTTTTCGGTAGGTGTTCAAGTCATGAAGAAGATGGGCTAACAGCGTGGGCAGCTTGCTTGAACCACTTGATACGAACCGGGTTTCTTCCTCCATGATTGTCTTGTAGTAACAGTTAAATTTAGTTTATTCAGAGATATAAGGCTTTAATTTGTTTGAACTCTAAAAACTATGGTTTGTAATAAAACAATATTTTTTTTGTATTGAACATTTATCAAGGAAGGCTATATTATATAACATCACACTTACATTCTACATAACACACACAACCAGCTATAGTCAAGCCAATATAGGATGTTTTAGGTTAGGTGCAATGATTATGATATGCTATGTATTTAAGGCACAGTTATTGCATCAGTAAATGCATTTAAAAATGTATACTACTAAGGAACCTTTGTTGGGAGAGGCCTATGCCCTGCAGTAGGTTCGTGTCAATTGGCTGATGATGATGTAAATGACAAATAAGGAGGCAATAAAGTACATAAATATTATAATTAGATTTATCCATTACTATTTAAATTAAGTACATACATAGTACCGCCGTGATCATGGAGGTTCCATGTTCGAGTGCCGAAATATCGGAAACTATGCTATGCTGAGAGGTTGTAAAAGCTAAGCTAGGAAACTATGTAATCGATATCTAAGCTATGTAGCCGAGCGAATAATATGCGCTTGAAAATGCCACGCCGCAAAATAGCTGCGCGAAGAAGATGCGCAGATCGAGATATGAGATGTATAAATAATAGGGAAGCGGCGCGGCGACGGTGGCTGTGCGGTGAGGGGAGAGACGAACACGCGTCCTGCCAGAGATTGATTTTTACATAGCTACACCACACAACCACTATACATCTATAGCATGCTTCCTTCCATTTAAAAAACATAGCATTGTTTTATCCATTTCCACCAATGCTGTACTATATGAACTAATTGAAAATTATATGATTGGTGGTTAGTAAAGGCATCCATATCAACATAGAGCACATCTCTAATGAAAAAGCACCCCTAGATGTCCCGATAAATCGAACAATAATATGAATGAGCATGAAAGTTTAAATACTTACAAGATGTTCCCCAAGTTTCTTGACAACTGGTTCATATTGTACGGTTTTAGACCAGCTATCACACACAAAGCAAATGTTGAACATGTAGACGTTACGCTCATATCTAGGGTTGTCTATTCTTATTGGATAACCAACAATTTTGTGACCGAGGGCATTTCTGTGTAAAAGAATAGCGTTTGTTTAACTGCTTTATATTATGTAGATTATATTTTACTAGGGTTATGTATAAAAGTTTTATTTTTGGATAAAGAAGCAATGGTCAATTTAAGGCGAGAGATGCAAAACTAATGTTGTCTACAAAAGTGCCTGTCTGTGCTATACAAAAGTGCCTTTTGACAAAGTCTGCAGCGAGAGTTGGTCACAATTAATATGATTAGCCAATAACCATTGTATTGCCTTATACATGTATTTCCAAACCATTATAACCGAGATCCCTATGCACTTTCAAATTTAATTTAAAAAAAGGTTGTATCAATAAACTATTAAAACGTAACCCAGTTTGATTTGAAATAAATCTTATTGGAATATTCCTACTATGCTTTATTTTGAAACTACGCACATGATCAATTATTATTTGAAATTGAAAGTTAAAACTGCACCAAATCCACTATTTAAAACTGTGCGACATTGTGTTGAACAATATCAGACTCTGGTTTGCAACAGCATGTGCAATCATATATTCAATGCTAGATCTTTTCTAAAGATCAATATGCATATTCTAAACAATGTTACCTATTTTGTCATAAAGTTTATTGCAAGTCATTAAATATGACTTGAGCACCGCATGGTGAACTAAATGTTCTACATAAAGCTAATCTTATTGAAGTTTCTTGGAACTGTATGTACCTACTTATAATATTCACGATTAATCTATAAGTGAAATACCCAAATAAAATAATATAATAAAACCTACCCACAATCATTTAAAAAAGCTGGAAAAATTTTGCTACAACTAGGTACTTACATAGTCATGGTGCATTTTTGAATCTGGGGCTTTGGGATGATGTAGCCACTGATAGAATCAAAAACCTCTTTTGAAATATACTCCTCAGGAAACTGAAACAATACACAAAACAATTTATAAATAATTTGAATAGTTATAGTAGAATAAAATTTGTAAGTTCCAAGTCTCACCCATACTGCGGCCGGCGTGGCGTTACTCTGCGCTCAATAACGACGCATCCCTTCCCGGCCCGTCTAGACAGAGCTATATAGCTAGCTATACAGATGGATAAACCCCTGGCTATAAATCAATAACTCATAGATGCAGACCTACCAATTTATGGCCGTGTATCTTGTACACTTCTGCGCATAGTCAAAGCACTCACGCATGCGGCAATCACCGTCTTTCATACCTTTGTAACCTTATATAAAGAAATGACTCATACATACCTGACAAGATATCTTCGGACCGGCTACTGGATGAAACTCGCCAAGGAAGATACATCTTATAGGCCCTTCACGTCCGCAACCCTCATAATAACGGGTTTCCATCATCTTCGCGGAATTCAAGCCTATATTTTCGCTTGCGCCATCCTCGTAGTCTAACTGGCTCAGCACGTCTAATCGTGGTTCCACTTGCATTTGACGTGTCTTAAAGTAACATTATCAAATGAAAAATATTTATAAGAAATTAATTAACATAAATTAATTTTAAAGTCTACAAGAAATCATGAATTTCGGGTTTTGTGTACGTAAGTGGTGTGCTGATTAGAGTTGACTGCGTGTTGCGTGTGTTTAGTTTAGGGAGGGTGGGTGGCTGGGGCTGGATCGCTGGCGCGCTGCCTGTCAAAGAGAATACAATACTACGTACCTACCTACCTGCCTGTGTGAGTGAAGTAAGAAACGTCACTTTTTGACAATCAAAGAGAAGAGAGTTAATTTTTTTAAGAACACCGCGTTGGCTATTGTACTTTTTAATCTAGTTAGTGTGTTGACACCAATTTCATTGTTTTGCTGTTGGTAAAATAACATTCTAGCTAGTAGAATTAGAATAGTTATACAAAATAGTTGAATAGACCAGTTGATAGTAAGTGACTTTTTAGCTTAAAAATGTTATATATTAACTATTTTTTTAATATTACATATTATATTTATTATAACACATAACAATTGTAACTAACTAAATATGTATCGCAAGTCTAACTGTCTATGCGCGATACCACGTAGTGTGAACAGCGCTTTAGGCGTCTACCCCAAGCATGAGTATTGCAGTGTCGACATAATTAGTCGATTGACCTTTAAACGACTGATATCGCAGAAAATTACAAAAAATGTGAATTAGTGACATTTTCTGCGATATCAAAAGTTTAAATTAGTCGATTGATATAATGTCCAGCTCGTGCAATCGTGCATCGTAGGTCATTACCAGGAAGAAAAGCTTCGGTAAGTATCTGCACCGTATTCATCGTGTGGTCAAACCTCAGTGTCAACACTACGAGGCCTCCGGTGAAGACACCGCACTAGACACATTGGTGGAGTCCATAACGTGGGCGCGTCAACACCGGGACCTCATCGTGGGTCTGTCTGGGCGTGGATACCCTCTCGCTGGAGACCACGCTTCCGAGCCATGGTATCCAGATAACAAATCTGGCTACATAGACCTTCAGAAAAATAAATGGTACCTTAAAGGTCTGGGATACTTTTAAAATATCCCTTTTTTTGTTGTGTTTGCGGTACCTACGAAGTTTGCCGGGACAGCTAGTATTTGAAAGTTCCCAGAACAGAAGAAGTAGTTACTACGAACTAGTTCCCGGTATGGGACAAGATATGAAACGTTTTTCGGTACTGCTAGGGAGCGTCTGGATCTCGGTTTATGCCGAGCGCCATAGGTAACATAAAAAGCTGCCAACTTGCCATTCATGCACTCGACAGAACCCCAAGTCCATATCTCTATATCGGCTCCATCCATATTCGTGCTGTCAGACAACTAGTGGTGCCCTCTATACTGTCTGCAATATCTACGTTTATGGGCGACTCCGTAAATGTTCTCAACAAAGTTTACGATTTCAGTAAAATGGTAGATGGCGCTACCAGTTTATAAAATAGTTTTTAATTCCGCGGCCCAAGGTCGCGGCCGCTCTATCGTCCATTGCCGGGCGTCTTGAGGTAATCGTGATCATGCTGACTTTGTTTAATTATTTTTTTTTAATCTGAGCTTGCACTTTTTATTTTTACTACAAGGAATGAAAGCATCCCATTTCTGACGAGGTATTTTCGCAGGCAGAAATGGGTGTTTTCACCCGAGTTACACAATCTACTTTTCATTTCGAATACGAGGAAAGATAAAAAAAAGTCAAATAAAAAAATTATTACTATAGAGATTGATCACGTATCAAGCAGGTATTGTACTTCCCGCCTTATTTAAATTTTTGTTTTTCATTCGCACTTTTTTCAGGGCAGGCAAGTCTTTTGATGATACCGTCTTGTCATTAGTTATATTGTTCCATACAAAATAGTCTTCAGTTTTTGAATTCTTCAGTTAATTTTTTTATGCACATATTTTTTGTATACAGTTTTTTTTATGATTTGACGCGTTACGGCGCGGCTGGTGATTTAGTCAGGTTTAGTCGGAGTCTCAACCTGTGTTCCCGCGCAAGTATCGGCGAACCTGGTACTTGTCCAGACTGCTTCGTTTAATTTAATACTGTTTGCCACAAGTATAATAACTTCTTTCTAAACTGGTGATTTTTAGGTTAGGGCAGGATAGTTATGTATACCTTAAAATATAATATATATAATATGTAATAATAACTGTCCAAATAATTATTATTAGTGCTAATTATTCCTATCTTAACACGTTCAGTGCGATACGAGGTCTAAAACACCCTGTACGTGTTTCGCCTCTAGTGCGGTGAGGAAAAAGTTAAACTTCTCTGTCGTGCGGGAGGTGTAACTTCTATTTGGTTCAGTGTAGGAAAGTGATAACTATATATCTGAGATGTACAGTCGGCTCCAAAAGTCGCTGAACACATTCAAACTTCCAAAACATCTGAACACTAAAAATGTCATAAGTCAGTGACGCAACAAGAGAACAAAATAAACTCAACATACAAAAGGTCCATAAAAAGCTGAGCACTAGTATTCTAAAAGTAGCTGAACACTAGTATTCCAAAAGTAGCTGAACATCATAAACATCATAAGTAGATTAACAAATCATATTTTCAATGTTGTTGCCTGTTAATCTAATTTTGGATTCTTGATGTAACACGAATTTTGGTCTTTGACATGTAGCATAATTTGAGAAAAGTTTTAAGCCTAAAATTAATCTCCATTGGTGCAGTGCTCCCTATGCCTAGGTTATGGGCACAGCAGGAAGTACTGCAAGAGTACCGAACCCACGTGCAGCCACTGCGGCAGTCTTCATATGAAGGCCAAGTGCCCCGAGCTGCAGGTGGGAACACAGACTTCCTGGGGCCTAAGTCGCGTAATGAACGTAAAACGCCATGCTACTGCTATACTACTACGTTGCAACTGCAATTGGTCAAAAAATTAGTACCCGCTAAACTCACAAGCAACGCGCCAGGATGGCGCCAGAAAGGCATCAAACCGAATGACTGAAGAGTACAATCATCATTAGGTTAAATTGGATTTAGTTACTCCCGACATTACCAACTTCCCAGCCGCTATATCCCGGGAACTGAGCTTCCCACCTAAATTCTGGGCAAATTTTTGTTCCCCCTGCAACACCTCCCATCACAAGTTCCATTCACCTCCAAAAAAAATCCCGGGAATTCTCATCCCGCAAAAATTCCCAAGATTCCCAGTACCCCAAATCTTGGAAACTAAGCATCCCAGGTAAATTTTGGCCTCATTTTTCCGGCCCATGTAAATATTTGAACGCCATCATCCCGCAAAAATTTTCTTCCCAATTATCATCCCACATTCCACAAAACTTGAAGCCCCTATATCCCGGCAACGGAGCTTCCCAGCTCAATTCTGATAAACTGTTCCCCTGCCCCCCAGCAGAGACGTATTCTATTCGCCTGCAAAAAACATCTTGGGAATTCCCATCCCACAAAAATACCAAAGATTCCCAGTACCCGATATCTCGGAAACTAAGCATCCTAGGTCAATTTTGACTTCATTTTCGGACCCCCCTTGAAACTCCTACAAGTAATAAAACTTCATCTCTTCCCTTAAAAAAAAAAACAATTCCCATCCCACTTCCCAAAAATGTTCTATTCGTTTCTATGATCCCCTACACATCTAGGTTCTATGAGTTGGTCTGGGGGCTACCACACGCTGCTATGTTGCAATTTATTGCCAGAGGGCGTCAGCGTAACTTGCTACGCCGACGATACCCTCGTCACGGCGCGGGGAGCAACGCACCAGGAGGCAACACTCAAGGTCACGACTGGGGTTGCTGAAGTCGTGTGTCGGATACGGCGGCTGGGACTGGACGTGGCACTGAATAAGTCCGAGGCTTTTTTGTTTTCACGGACCTCGGCGCGGGCCACCTCCAGGATCCAGCGTAATTGTAGGGAGCGTTAGCGTAGCATCGAGCCCACAATGAAGTATCTGGGGCTCGTACTCGATAGCCGGTGGAACTTCGGACCACACTTCCGAAGTTTGGTTCCCAAAGTGACGGGGGCGACGGCCGCGCTTTCGCGACTGATGCCCAACTTAAAGGGAACCAACGCTTCCTGCAGGAGACTGTACCTGGGGATCGTGCGGAGTATGGCCGTGTACGGGGCTCCCGTATGGGTGCCGAGACTGACGGGCAACAACGCTGCTGTTTTACACAGATCGTTGAGGACCTTGGCCGTCAAAACTATAAGAGGGTACCGCACGATCTCCCTAGAGGCTGCATGTCTCCTAGCCGCGACCCCTCCATGGGACCTGGAAGCGTCTCGAGGCCTGCGTCTCGAGAAATCGAGGCTCAGCGGTCCCAACTCCGCCAGGATCTCATGGAGACATGGAAGGTGCGACTTCAGCAACCAAAGTGGGGAACCACCACCATCGCGGCGGTGAGACCGATCATGGAGGAGTGGCTGCAGAGGCAGCACCGTGGCCTCACGTATCGTGTGACACAGATCATCACCGGGCACGAAAACTTCGGTGAGTATCTGTTTCGCATGCATCGTGAGGTCAGACCCGCATGTCAACACTGCGAGACTTCCGGCGTAGACACGGCATTCCACGCGTTGGTGGAATGCTCAGTATGGGCGAGTCAGCGCCGGGACCTCGTTGTGGGCCTGGGCGTAGATACGCTCTCGCTGGAGACCATGCTACGAGCCATGGTCTCTAGCGAGAGTCAGTGGAATGCGGCCGAAGTGTGCGGCGAGGGCTCAGACGTAACTACGGAGGTTGATGGTCCTGCCATCGACCTCCATGATCGAGGCCTGAGGACGATGGATTAGCAACGAGTATACGACGAGTATACGAGGCCGCCTTTGCAATCCCATCTCCTTGTCCAGCGTTCTGGAAGACACTGACGCCCTGTTATCCCCGCATCCTCTTCCCATTGCCCACGTAAGGCTCCTGTATGAGTGCTATGGATGCCTTACGCCTGGAGGCCTCGAGTAGGAAGTCTTGGGTTGCCACCTGTTTCTTCATTAGGTTTGCCTGCACGATTCTGTATGGGGTAGCAATGCCCGAGACGCCCTTAGTGGTACTGAGTGGTTGTCCGTGCTATTTCGTCCCATCTCATTCTTACTGAGCATGTGATATACATCGCGCTGTGCCGTGTGTCGCTCAGCCCGTGTGTGCCCCAGTGTGTCCCGACGGCAGTTAAAACAGGAAGTCTGTGTTCCCACCTGCAGCTGCGGGCACTTGACCTTCATATGAAGGCCGCCGCAATGGCTGCACGTGGGCTCGGTACTCTTGCAGTACTTCCTGCTGCGCCCATAACCTAGGCATAGGAAGCACTGCACCAATGGAGATTAATTTTAGCTTTAAAACTTTTTTCAAATTATGCTACATGTCAAAAGACCAAAATTCGTGTTACATCAAGAAAACCAAAATTAAATTAACAGGCAACAACATTGAAAATATGATTTGTTAATCTACTTATGATGTTTATGATGTTCAGCTACTTTTGGAATACTAGTGTTCAGCTACTTTTAGAATACTAGTGCTCAGCTTTTTATGGACCTTTTGTATGTTGAGTTTATTTTGTTCTCTTGTTGCGTCACTGACTTATGACATTTTTAGTGTTCAGATGTTTTGGAAGTTTGAATGTGTTCAGCGACTTTTGGGGCCGACTGTACTATTGATTCCGATTTCCTTGGTATACCTACTTTTATGCGAGGTTTTTTTCACCTCGTGCCGCACTGAATAAAAAAAATTTCAATACAGTGCTGAACGAGGTTGGAAACACCTCGTATCCCCGCGGCCAGTGTTGTGCAATAATGCCGAATAATGTATGTCGATATCTGATAGCACAATTTCTGACGACTCTAATTTGTCCAGATGTAAAGAAAAACAAGAAATAGAGGTCACTGTGGTTGTTAAAAATGTTTTGAACAATGTTGATCGAATAAAACAAAACAGGGGTAATAAATATTTTTTTAGGAAAAACTCCACACCCTCTTACCAAGTCGTGAGGTTGACAAAAAAGTCAAATAATACTCACAGAATGCACTGATTGTCAAAAATAGTATTGTTTAACGTGTTTTAACGAAAAACACGCATAAGTTTATATTTAATTAATAATAACTTACATTTCTTAATAAATAAATACCTACAATAAAATGAAATCGATAATTATTCCCTTCACTAAAATATATGTAAAACTGCTCTTTTTCAGTGCGGTACGAGGTTCATTAGATCCCCGGGCGGGCGGAACCACGGGCGGTGGCAGATTTAGGTTAATCAACTCATTGTTAATGATAATCGAAACGAAAAACCGCACATTTGTCTTATTTGGCGCCAGTTTCCTACGGTCGGTGCGGTTTAATAAGCCTCGTACCGCCCCAATGTCTGGTGTAGGACAAGGTTCAAAACGCCTCGTAACGCAGTAATGGAAAGTACAGATATATTTATGCCGCAGGGAACGTGTTAATATTAATATACGTATTTAGTAGTATATTTAAAATTTTTGTAGCCTCCGTCCTCGATTTTGTAATACGTAGGTCACACTATAAGTTTTGCGTAACTTAAAAAAACAACATGTTAAAACCAAAATATTATGTTTATTGCTTTTCAAAATACTCTCCTTTACATTTTAAAAATTTTTTTTAACGCTCGAAACATTTTTTAAAACAGGAGGACCACAGATCTGAAGGCATGTTTTCTACGTGCTGATTGAACGCTATCACTGCCTCTTCGTAGTTGGTAGAAGTGAAACCTCTCATAAAATCTTTCATTTTGGGGAAAATACAGAAATCACAGGGTGCTAGGTCGGGGCTATGCGCAGGATGGGTGACGAGTTATACTTTTTCGGAAGCTAAAAATGACTTTGTTTTGTTGGCCGTGTGTGAAAAAGCGTTGTCATGATGTAGGAGAACGCGGCTTTTGGGTCGTCTTACGTGAACTTTTTCTAACACCCTGGGTAAACAAATGGTAGAACCACTCGGCATTAACACTCTTTTATCTTCAAGTGGAATTGTACAGATGGGACCCGTAGCATGCCCGTAGCTGAGAAAAAAACGCGATCATTTTTTTACAAACGTTTCTCGCCTGCCTCACTTTTGTTGGCTTGTTCTCATTTTCAAACACCCATTCACAAGATTGCTGTTTTTTTTCGGGTTAAAAACAATAAATCCACGTTTTGTCTCCTGTGACAATGTCATAAACAGCATTAGAATGTCCGTGGTCGTACTTCAGTAGCATCTGTGAGCACCATTCCACGCGAGCCTGCTTCTGCTCCGCTGTCAGTTCAGGAGGGATCCAACGACAACAAAGTTTCCGAACTTTCAATTCTTCGTGAAAAACTTTCTGGATTTGACTCATGTAGCATTCGAGAGTAGTTAGTAGACAAAATCTGAGTTTTGTAGTAATAAAATTAAGAAAGTTATCATACATTATATGTGGCTCCTCAGACCATTATTTACGGGTCGTCATTTTTCAAAGTAGTAGTTCAATTAATTCGCAATTTCTTCGTCTCACTTCGTTGTATCACTTTCAACCCGCATATCAGGTAAGCAATGACCCACTTTCAGAGCATGAGGGATGAAAAAATATTTGTTGTCTAGGTCTAGAGGTTCGCAAGGCCTAAGCTGAGCTTTGTATTTTGTGTGAATGATCACGAAAAGTACAGTAAAAAAGCTGTATCTTCACAGGTCACTTAAACTTTCACGTACACTGCACACACACAAATGCAAAGCTCCGCTTACGCCTTACGAACTATACTTGGGTAGAAAAAGAAAAAAACTTGCTACGACATTAATTTATTAATATATCTTGTTTTACAATGACAAATAATAGGTAGAAATACCTAGATGACATGGATTTTGTCTCAATTTTAAAACTAGACACTACACAAACCGGATATAGAGTACAAGTAATATAGTTCTTAAAGTCTAAAAGATACATATTTTATCAGAATACACCTTAGATTAACTTATTTATTACATAGTAAACGAACATATTAATATGTTTTTATTATAATAAAACCGGAATGGTTGAAATGCTACACAAATGCAATTGCACTACAAACTATCAAATATTTATCTGTGTACAATTACAGACTAAAACACGAGGCTAAAAATTGAAACAGAACTAAAATGATAATAATTCTAGAGATCTGCTACAAAAACCAGCAAAGTGCGAGTCGGACTCGCGCACCGAGGGTTCCGTACTAACAATTTATGCTTTTCGTAATTTTTCCTTTATAAGTGCAATAAGACGTTGGTTCGTACCAAATTTCAAGATTCTGAGTTCACGGGAAATACCCTGTAGGTTTTGATTCCCTTGCAAGTGTCTAAAATTTGCAGCATAAACAGCTGTTTATTTTGATTGCGTTGGCTTAGAAGTTTGATTTTTCACAGCTACAAGGGACATGAAATCTGAGTATTTGATATGAATTTCAGCTTGATACCTCGACGCATCCTTGAGAAAAAGGGTCGTGACAGATAGACAGACGGACAACAAAATGATCCTATGAGAGTTCTGTTTTTTCGTTTTGAGATATCTACGGAACCCTTAAAAACGTCAACGTGGATACAAAAACCGACATCAAATTACCAAAATGGGGTCGAATAGTTGTCGGATTCGGACCAAATTCAAATGGGGTCCCATTTGAATTTGTTCCACACGGAAAGCAGTAGATATCTTTCAATCCAAAAATTACCTTTATACTTTTATAAGTGCAACAATATACACCGACACACGACATCGAAACACACAAGTCAGTTAGGTACCTACCTATTAGACAATAAAGATTAATATTTAAATAACTGAGGATAAAAGCGAACTGGGTGCGAACAGAACATAGATAGAACACAGCCGTAACGAGACTAAACTAAAACTCTAAAAAGCTACTAAAATAACAGTTCCGTGATTTATAATGTTTATAAACAAAATACGTACGTGATTATAATATTTTGAAACCATATAATATATAAATATATCATCAATCATCAAATATAACATGAATATTTAAAACAAATGTTCAGTGTGTTATTTTTTAGAATAAGATTCCGTGAATAAGGTTTTGCTTACGGTATAATAGGCTAAGAGCACCGTCGAATTCAAACGATCGACAAAGTATTTACCCAATGATATTGCAGAAAATTTCGGTTACTTACGTGACCAAGACAAATGAACACATTTAGGAAATTCTCTGCAATGTCATTGGCTGAATGCCTATGTCGATCGCTTGACGTCGATGCTGCCTGTACAAGGCTTGTAGGATAAAAAGTACCGTGTAGTGTGTCCATTCAGACATCTGTCCAACGGCGTACGATTGATTGAGTTACAAAATATACTTCTCGAATCTAATTCTAAAACATAATTCACTGTATAAATAACAAAACAAACAAACAAAAAGGTATCACCAATTTCCACAGAGTCGTAATTCTTTTTAATCTGTATCTACCTCAAGAAAGTCAATCAGTCTTGGACCCATACAACAATAACAGTGAAGTCCGCTATTACGTTAGTTATTTGAAAAAAGAAGGCCGTCCGAAAGATCTGTCCTTTTTTAGGCTATGGTCTCCTATAAATGCCGTCGGCCACGTACAGCGTGCCGCCGTGCGTCGCGTCTCTATGCTTACTATAGAAATGTACTGTCGTGGTCTCTTTCACACGCTGACGCTGGCGTATGGACGCCGTACGCAGCATTCAAACGCTTTGCGCGCGTCTTTAGTTATTTGGAACCATTGCAGCGTCAATGTCGTATTTGGCGTCAGTACAATGTCGAAATTCGATAAAGAAAAGGACGAATTATTGATTGAATTATGTAGTCCAAAGCGTATGAGATGTATTGACCGCTGACGCTGTGCCTGACGTCCAGACGTCGATCGGAATGTTTAACGCTGAAGTTGGACGCCGCATATAGCATTTATTAGGAGACCGAGGCCTTATCCATTTGAGCCTTTCTGGCGCTTGGTGGTCAATGTATGCTTTAACATAATAAGAGTCAAAAAATGTCCTCGGGTAGAGTCAGTTCTAAAAGAGACAACTTACAGTTGTCGACCCTGTATAACATGCTTAATAAGCTCTATACAGGATAGCATAGTTATGAAGTTATAACAAATAATAATAACAAGGAATCTTAGATACGACCCGCCACCTTCATAACATAGAAACATTAAATAAAGGTACAACTATTAAAAATTTTAATGCCAATCTTATCTGCTTACATTTGAATATCAATTTCGAGTCCAGTTTTTTTATTAAATATTTAAATGCTGTTTTATCAGTCCAAGGAATGTTACAGGGAAAATTATCTAAACAGGGTTAAAATCCCAAATCAAATTTTAAAAGTATTATCTATTACCTACTTACCTACCTAAATACCTAATCGCAAAAATAAAGGATCCTCAGGCATTACTAAAACGTGTAGTCTTATCTTAACGAAGGGAATGTCTTGAACGACTAGATCACCAAAATCCGACTTAAGATACTGTATGTATGGAATATCTTTATATATATAATTCTACTGTACGTGTGTATGTCACTAAACTCCTCCTCAACGGCTGGACCGATGTTGATGAAATGTTTTGAGTGTGTTCAAGGGGATTCGAGAATGGTTTAGATTCACAATTTGGTTTTTTTTTTGCAGGACAACGTCTGTCGGGTCATATTTTTAGATAATATATCGGAGCTGAACCGGTAGCGGGTTTGGTAAAGAACTGGGACACAATTGTTTCGAACGTAACCGAAATGCCCGAAAACTTTTTTTTTTAATTTATCAGCTTATAATTCCATGATTAAACCTAACTCTCTACCGGGTCAAGCTTTCCGGGTCAGGTATTTGATGTCTTCTTGACGCTCGTTAGGGCGACATCTATCGAAGTACTTAGGTATATATTAAACACGATGAATTTTTAATAAAGAATATTGAGATAAAAAGCTATGTTTTAAATCATCATGTCAGTTCAAATTCATAGTACTCGTAATATCACTAAAATTTTGTCATTTTTCTCACTTCCAACAAGCACGTAGGTTCAAATCTAGCGCCAAAGTTCATAAACAATTAAAAGACAATACAAAATAAGCAATATATAAATACAGACTCTTCAATCTTAAATTAAATATATTTTTCAGTTCTTAAACTAAATAAAGAGACAACATGTGAAAAAACGGACAGACACTAATAGAAAATAAAATATAACAACTCATTTACACTTCGTTGTAATATTTACTAAGTAATGAACATTCAGGGTGGTATTACAATCTATGTCTTTAAGACAGTAGATGAAACTAAATAAAAAGTATATATGTATTTGCATAAATGTAAAATAACATTAAAATAACTTAAACAACTTATAATAAATTCA
The DNA here is from genome assembly GCA_963556515.1 of Nudaria mundana. Lineage (NCBI taxonomy): Eukaryota > Metazoa > Arthropoda > Insecta > Lepidoptera > Erebidae > Nudaria > Nudaria mundana. The sequence goes on along the minus strand of OY748286.1, from coordinate 33,186,633 downwards.
CAACAGAAATTACAAAACATTATTTATGTGCGTCAGAGGAGAATTAACTTTGGATTGATGTATTTAGATAGGTACCTACTTTATCATCAGTATAAAGTGCGATTAACGACAAAATCTTGATGGGGAAATTAGTTTGTCGGAATCTATTTTTTCTATTTAAATATAACTATATTATACTAGTTAAAATCTTGAGTAAAAAGTTCTTATTCGTGTAACCACAAAACACATTACAGAGCATTACAATATCAAAGCAAATCTTGAGGCTGAGGGCGCAACTAACACATATGACATACCTACTTACTGCAAAAAACCGCCCGCATCGTGACGCAAAAATTCTACATCATTTACTTAATAATTGTATAATTTAATTCTAACAATCATATATATTATTATGATGATTAGTAATCTGTCTTCCCTAACTTTATTATGACGTGCTACTTTAAGAGTTTACCTACTAGTGTTGATTATAATGAATTCGGCCATTCTGGGGCCAGAACTTTGCAGCAATATCCCCTGTAAAGTTAAACATGACTGGGACCGGGTGTAGGCTCCGCGTCTTCGGACCTCCTCGGAACGTCGAAGAGTTCCGAATACAATTCGGGCAGAAGTAGTTCGGTCCAGTGTGTTCGACACCAACGTAACAAGAAGTGATGTTGATTACCAAGTTCCTGTACCTCGGCACGTGCTAAAGCGAAGCGCTCATATCGCACGCTAGCAGCAGCGACTCCTTCTGAGTTAATCAAAATCTGAAAAATAAAAAAAAAGTATTGAAAGAAAATATAGGCAGTTATTTAATCTCGACCGGGGTCACTGACATTACTATTAAAGCTTTTAGAATATATCGGAAACTCAATACAAAACCGTTGTAAAAATCCTGAAAACTCTAATGGTCCCCAAGATTCTAAGAGGCCCAATTTACCTTCGCCTTGATTGGTGAGTTTGAAAGCTCTGGCAAACACATTTGTGCCCGGATTGCGGCAATTGGCTGACCCTCTATTACGTGGAACTACCTATAATATGCCTGCGCCTACTCCTTGGGAGAAACAGGGAATTTTTGTTGGTACCTTTTTATAATAGAAGCAATTAACCCCGATAAAAGACTATTGTAATTTTATCATCACAAATAAACCATGAATCCCCGTTATTTGCGTTATAATTAGTTAATAAAAATTTAGATGATCGAAAAAAATTGTAACCGACATAAAGCCAATTCCACTGACGATTGTCCATCAGTTCTAATAGAGTGGGCGTCTATCAAAATTATATACAGTTCTACCATCTTAATACACGTTACCTAATTGTAGATTTCCAAATATATTGAGCTCCACGGGTCTAGTTTAATTGGACGTATCGTCTGTAGATGTGTATTTTTAGTATGAAATTAAAAATGAAAGTAATAAATGTTAGTACTCACGACATGTTGTAGAGTCTCATCCATAATATGATACATACTACGAATATTATTCGGTTCTAATAGAGATCGTCGTTGAGGGTTCAGAAGGACAGTGGCCGTGAATAGGGCAATCTCCTCATCAGTCATTTGTAGGTTAATGGCGCCCCGTATGAAGTGCATTATGGAACTCGCAAACTCGGGCTGAAAAAAGAAAATACTAGCTGAAGAGGCCATCGAGTTTGAAGCATTTCTTTATTAAATTAGGTTTGGATACTTTTCAAGGTCAGTAAAATCTGGATGATGTCGGTATATGGTCGTCGTAGCTCAGTGGTCGAACATGACTGCCTGATGACATTTCAGTTTTCGTGATTTATAATTTTTACTATCTAAATTTTAAGCAAACTTTTCTTCTACAAACACTTATTTACAACAAGAATTGCAATATACGACGAGTACATAATTATGTAGTAAAAATATTTACACTACATGCTCCAGAAAGTTTATTTCCAATACCTGACCGGTTTCGCCCTACGGCATTATCAAAGGTGTTCTTTTTACATTAATTCCGGGAAGTCGGAGTCATCCCCTTGTATAGAATATAAGTGAAAGTGCATATTATGTTTGATACAAAATATCATAATATAGGTAATAAATATCACAGGGGATGTATGCCAATATAAACATAAAAAGCACGTTTGGGACAAATAAATTAACATCGGGAAACAAAGGAGGAAAAATCAAAAAATTTAAAAAACGGGCCACGTCTGATCGGTAACGAAGTATTGTGCGAAAGTGTTACTGAATGGAGTAAACGTGTGAGTGTAAGTATGAATATCCTATTAGGTATTATTGACTGAGGGAGCGAAGCGACCGAAGGCTCCGTTTCAACTTGCAGACTGGGGAGAGTTTCTTTCGTCTGTACCCATCTACGGGTTCTTTCAGATCATGTTGGAGGCCTTATTTATCAACCGATTTGCATGAAACTTTTGAAGAAGAAATTTTCTAAACAAAGCCGCTCCCGAAGTCTACGGTTCACAGAACCACTAGTATTAACTAGCGGTCGCCGGCGAATTCGACCGCGTGGTAATTTGGAACATTAGACGGACTTGGAGCTTAGTTTGGGTCCCGTCAATGATTCGCTATTTTATGTTACAGTGAGTTAACCGTAAAAAATAGATACATGCCATCGCAGACTTCTTTTTCAACTGACTGCCAAAAAAGGAGGAGGTTCCCAATTCGACTGTATGTTTTTTATTTATTTTTTACTTCTTTTTAATTTTTTTATGTTTCTCACCATATCTTTGGACTGTGAACCAATTTTGAATATTTTTTTAATTGGAAGCTACTATTCCCAATTGGTCCCATTCCGACAATTATTTGATCCCATTTCGGTAATTTGAAGTCGGTTGTTGTGTCAATTTTTGACGTGTATTTTTTGAACTTTTAAAGAGGAAAAATTCTTTAGAACATTATTTTAACATAACATTAACCGTTTGGCCAGCGCACGCAACGGAAGTTCTGAGAAGAAATAAATTTTCCACGTTTTTAAAACATTTTTCACCGCTGCTCTGCTCCTATTCATCGTAGCGTGATGTTATATAGCCTATAGCCTTTCTAGATAAATGCACTACTCAACAAAAAAAGATTTTTCAAATCGAACCAGTAGGTACTTCCTGAGATTAGCGCGTTCAAACAAACAAACTGTTCTCCTTTATAATATTATTATAGAAGTATAGATAAGATTGGATAGAAACAGGCGTTACTTGGCGAAAATCCATGACAAACTGTTCTCTCTGAGACAGTCTTGATAATGCCTCGTTTAGAGGCGAAACAATTGTCGACGTTTTGTTGTCCTTTTAATTCTGCGAAAAATTAATGCTATTATATAAATTTAAAAGGTTTTTTCTTAAAAACATTTTACTTACCATTGTTTTGTATAGATAAGAGTTTAATTAAAAAATACTTACAGTATAAATCGTCGCCATCTGGCTCTCGGTAAAAGCTATACCATCGTCCATGATCACATGCTCCGCACTCGAGAGACGTGTTACCCGCGTCAGCCATATCTCAAAAAACCCCCTCTGTGAAAGATGACAATCACTTTATATACCTACATACAAGTTTTAAGATTGAGCAATGAACACATCGCTAACAAGCGATAACTGGCTCTTATTTACAGTTAGTTAAATATGTACAATTTATTGCTTATCGGTACCGAATTTGTAATACAAAACCAGGTAGTAAAGAATGGCTATAAAATAACCGGCTAAGTGAGTGTCGGACCACGCATAGATTAGGGTTCCGTGGTTACCCATAATAGCCTCTATAACTCCTGAACGAACAGAGTTACCTAATCTATTATAGTTTTTCTTTAAAGTTCATTATAGGGATTACCATCATGTTTTTTTTAGAGTTTTCGAGCCAGCCGTTTAGGTTTTAGAGGGGGGACGCTCTGTTTTAGGTAAAAAGACAGGTTAAAACTATAAGGGTTCCAAGACTTTTTGAACTAGCCACGCTTAGCTACTTATTGGCGCTATAAATACATATATCCATGCAAAATTACATATTTCTGGTACCAACCGTTTGAGAGGAATCGAGCACGGACGGAGAGACGAACAGACGGACCGACGGACCCTCGGACCTATGACGGACGGACAGGAGGAAACCATAAGGGTTCCGAGGCTTGAACTACGTAACTCTAAAAATAACTAAAATAAATAATTTTAATGTATTTACTACATAAAGAATCCCAAAGTATGTCCGTATATTGTATTCAATCTTATTATCTTTATTTTATTTATTTTTAATCATCAAATAAATCACTAATAGTTACAGATTTGACGCTACATAATAGTGACGTCATTGTTGAGTTTTTCATACAAATTTCTATGAGGCGTATCGTTTTGACATTTAATAAAAAGAAAGTGATTTGACAGTCACCTACCCCATTCGACACACTCCAGTCTTAGCCTAATTATTTATTAAATAGAATTAGCCTAAAATACGTAACCTTTTAATAGGTAGGTATTGAGAATTACCTTAAGTAATATAAGCTGATCTTCCTGGCGCCATTCAAGGAATCCCGGGAGTAGCTTAGCGAACTCTACTACTGGTGACATTGAAGACGTCATCCGCAGAGCCAAATTGAAGAAGAGGTAGCCTTTAAACTCGGCATCGCCATGCGTAGTGGAACTTGGACTTGCTTCGTTTCTGGTACCTAAATATTATAAAAAAATAAAAAACCAAATTAAACATTTCAACATTTCCAAGATCTGTAAATGTAGTAGGTAGGTACTACTCGTGCGCAATAAGTTGAGACCCTGGGCGCTATGATGACACCATAATATCTGTTTGTATGGGCAGCGTGTGTTTGTACGGGTCCAAAAAAAAATCTCAAACTTCGTGTAACGTAACAATATATGGGTAAACCGCGCAAGATGACAATGGGATTTGCGGCCATGACGTAGATTAACCTATAATAATACTGTCTAATTGTTTAAGTATCCGTACATTTCAGTTATTGATGACATCACGGAGCGGTTATTGTGACAAGGTTCTATCCCACTGACATCGTGCGCGACTTACACTCGTAGTAGCTGTGTGTAATATCAACCGGGCGTTAAATCACTCTTGCGATAATCATAAATGTTTAAAATAAGTGAATAATAGTAGATTGACTTCTGATGAGATATTTTGGCGAATGTCGAATGTCGTATCCCCCTTGTCATTAGTTTATTTGTCCATACAAAATAGTCTTCAGTTTTTCAATTTTTTCAGTTATTTTTTTTACGTACATACTTTTTTAAAACGCCATAGAGTATTTTTTAAATGATTTGACGCGTTACGGCGGGCGTTTAAGTCAGGTATAGTCGGAGTCTCAAATAAAATATTAAGTTTTTTATACCTTAAAATACTTAGTATTTTGTCCAAATAATTATTGTTTGTATATATTTAATAATCAATTCTCACACAATGTCATCTATCACAAATTAAGCTAATATAAGCTTGTGCTATCGGATCTAGACGACAGGTAAACATAATAATAAACTGATTAAAAATTTAAAAGTAAACATTATGCAATATTAGACAGTTAAGAAGTAAGAAAGTTCAAAGCTCAAAGCCGAGCGCACGCCAACTGTATTGATTACATAAGTACTCAATTGAAATTTTATGACACCGGACACTTTTCTCTACTTCTGAGTAGTGGATAAAGGGGTACTACTATACACTTTGTTATTTACTAGAGCGCATCTGCGACTCCCTTCGATTGTCATAAGCTCATAACTCTTCTTTTGTCTTGTAAATTAAAGCTTTCATAGTTATCATATTAAAGAGATTTGTCCAATGACAATCGCTCTAGCCGTTCTCGAGGTAGTGTTCGAACCCACTCCCGTGTTTTATTGTAATAGATAATAGGTTAATAACTAACTAAACATAGTAATTCGCAAGCAAACCCAGCGTATACCTACTAGTTTTAATTGAATCTAAAAATCTTAGTAGCCGTTGAAAACGTTCAATTACTTAAATTCAATTAGTACTCGTACATACATAGTAACCTTCCTCATGGTCCGCTGTCAATTCATTTTTTTTTTAAACCACATAAAAACTCACCGTATAGGTTTGGTGGTCGCGAATAGCCATACTCCATTGATTTTTGTTTTGTTACGCATAGTTATAGCATATATACTATTCCTTAGTCTATGGTTATCCAAGTGGGGTACCACCATCATCGCGGCGGTGAGACCGATCATGTACGATTGGCTGCAGAGGCAGCATGGTGACCTCACGTACCGTGCGACGATCGTTGCCGGGCATGGATGCTTCGGTAGCTATCTGTTTCGCATGCATCGTGAGGTCACACCCCGGTGTCAACACTGCGAGGTTTCCGACGACGACACCGCACTCCACACGTTGGTGGAGTGCTCAGCGTGGGCGAGTCAGCGCCGGGACCTCGTAGTGGGTCTGGGCGTGGATACCCTCTCGCTGGGGACCATGCTTCAAGCCATGGTATCCAGCGGGAGTGGGTGGAACGCGGCCGTGTCCTTCTGCGAGCAAGTCATGCTCGCGAAGGAGGCGGCCGGGAGGAAGAGGGAGCGGACCCTCCCCGCCGAGTTCCGTAGTCGGCGGCCAGGGCGTCCCAGACTCCGCGACTACGCCCAAGACTATCGACCTCCATGATCGGGGCCTGAGGACGGCGTGATCGCCACTCGCCGTCCTTACAGAAGCAGGCTAGAAGGGTTGCGTGCTGCGGGGCCTTTGCCCCATAGCACGCAATCAGATTCACTCACTGACGCGGGATAAAACCCTACCCCAACGACGCGGGATTCTCGTCCCGACCCAACACCCGCAGAGACCACAGAGGTGGTCAAAGTCCGCCGGGCGCCACTGGACATACCCTCTGCTAGTAACCAGAGACGCCCGGCCACGGACGTTAGAGCGGCCGCGGCGTTGGGCCACGGAATTAAAAAAAAAGTCTATGGTTATAGGTAGTAGCAGTAACAATACAGTAGGCGTGTGGTAAACAAACGACCTAATTGAGCGGAGCTCTCAACGGGTGACTCAAATTATTTTTCAAACGATTTATGTTAAATTGTTTCTCGGCGAATACTCGGCCGATTTCGGATTTTCTTGCACTCATCAAAAGCTTACAGAATTACCCAGGTTATTATGATGCCAGAATTTTGAATTTAAACTCGCTTCGCTCAAATATATGCTGCAGCGTAACGGTAAGTTTCGCGACTGCGGCGACCTAGTTTACTTATAAGATCATGTTTTATTGTACAGAACTAGATCTTTTGTAGATGATTTAGAAAATCATCATTTTTTTATGTACCTACCTATTGACTGATTCTTTATTCCTTCCGATCTTAACTAATAAAACCGAAGTCAAAATAAAGCTTTAGAGTTTTTTTTGGTGGAATTTGGTTTGGTTTTCTTTAACGTGAAGCTAATCTCAGGAACATTGACTGAATTTTTTTTTCTGAAATGAAATGAAATATATGTTTAATCAAGTTGGTTACCAGGTAACGCTTTTGAACGTCAGTCAGTTATAAAGATTATAATTACAGCCGCCGCAAACTAGGCGACATGTCGCCGCGTCTACTCACAGCGTCTTGTTACGGCGTTGTCGTTTGCATTTGGCGTCTTGTCGTCGCGGCTAGACTCGGAGCTGTCGCTAGCGTCGGCGACTAGTCGTTACGACAGACGTCGTGCAGGAAGCGATCATTAGTAGTGGAGTATTCGATAGAGTGGTTGTTGTTCATCTTATGAGTGAATATGGAGCCTCTAGTTGCACTTGCCTTGGTGCTTATAATTCAATGGAAAATAAACACGTTCGCCTTCCTCAGCGATCTCAGCGTGACTGACGACTGCGGACTGACGCAGACTGACTGACGACTGTCGTCGTGTGTGCGCGTGCACGGCGCGTCTAGACGCGGCGACAAGTAGCGAGCGCGCACGACTCCCCTAGCTTGTCATCGCGACTCCGCGACTCTGTCGCCAAGTGTGCCAAGCTTTGAACAAAATATATGAAATTGACGGCCGCAGCCTGTCGCCGCGTCTAGACGCCGAGCTGTCGCCTAGTGTGCGCCTGTGGTTAAAGTCTAAATTGCTCCTAAAGTTACATTAAGTGCCAGATTCGGAAAACAATAGGTAGAGAGAAAGAACTTGGCAATAAAACTCACGACCACTCTTCTCTAATATGTAGTACGAAATTATAATACAGCTAATATTAATTTATACATAGTGGTCAAATAAAAAAAATAAAAAAACATACAATAAGCAAGCGACGGTATAAAGTCGCGCCTAAATAGTTTAAGTGAGGAGAGCAAGCAACTCATTTCCTTTGCTTTGAATAGTCAATTTATTGGGGAAAGCCATAGGATTGTCATCGAACCTAACACAGCCAGTATTCTGGCTGTATCCTGCCCAGTTTGGCTGAAATTGCATATTGTAAGTATCAAACGAGTACATAGAGCGTATTCCCATTCACATCATGAAACGGGATTGCGGTTACTCAGAATACCAAGTTTCGCTTCACATTCAACCCTTCTCAATTATATGTACGTCGGGGCTTTAGGTCTTACTGGAAATGCTTCGATTTATGTTTGAAATTGAATATTAATTGAATGTCCTGGATGCGTGTATGCATATTTAGTCTAGTATTATTGATGAAGTGTCAAATAAATGAGTATTGACGCAGAAATGCTTTAGTGTCGTGGTCGGTAGTCGACTTCAGAGTCTCGGGTTCGATTCTCGGGTCGAATCAAAAATTTGTGTGATCCACAAATGTTTGTTTCGGAGTTTGGGTGTTTTCTATGTATATTATGTATGTAGGACTAACCACCGGACTACTGCGAATAGGCCAGCTGTCATTTAAAGATGTTTATCAGTTGTCTAAATCCCATAGCACGAGCTTATAGCTTAGTTTGGGCTAGATGACGTTGTGTGAGAATGTATTTATTAAAATATTATAAAATCACGACATTATTGCCAAAGGGATTGACAGAGGTGTTTATTACAACCATATTTTGTCAATCTTTTTGTGAGTCCCACGTAATAGGGACTCACAAAAAGATTGACAAAACGTAAGAATCTATGTGAAAAATATGTAAAGGAAAATGTCATTCAGTGTGATTAAGTTAAATAGTGCTTAGTATTAAATCTCGCGAAATTTAGAATTACCCGAAATGACATGACCCATACACAATGACCCTTATAGTATGTAGTTGAATTGAATTTCATCATGTTGAAGTTTCGTGTTTAAAAAGTGATAAGTTCTCTCGTAAGCTGAAAACCAATATATACAATGACACAATTAAATAGATACCTACTTAATTGTGTCAGACAAAAATTTAATTTTATAAAGTTCTCACTTCCACAAATAAATCATTAAGTACTTATATTAATATCTCAGTTCCTTTGTCAATCCTCATATTCTCTCTATTTTCTCCCTACTGCGTCTGCAAGGGTTGTGAAGTCTGTAGATGTATGCAACCAGTACGTACCTATATCCTCATCATTCACTGAGCCTTTTCCCAACTCAGTTGGGGTCGGCTTTCCAACCTAACAGCGATGCGGCTGAACTTCGATATTTTCCGTGAAGCGACTGCCATCTGACCTCCACAACCCATGGGCGATATCGAAGAACTGTAGTTAGACCGGTCGGATTTTTAATTTAGGGCACCAACTACCCCTAACGACTGCCATAGACGTTCGTATGACAACCGGGACCGACGGCTTATCGTGCTCTCCGAGGCACGGTGGGGTCCCAATGTCTTAAGAAATGGTCACCCATCCTAAGACCGGCCTGAGTCGATGTTGCTTAACCTTTGCAATGTGTTAACATTGTCGGTTACCACTAGACCACGAGCCCCTCTATCTACGTACCTATATCCTATCCTATATAATTCATCGTGTAAATATTGTGAAACAGCAAAAGAGTGTCTTATGTGTGTTTTAAAATGTTTTTAGGTATACCTTGTATTAGTTACAATATTAACTCGATGCCTCAGTTTAATAATATTAACAATAAATTTAAAAGTAACAGAAAAATTAAAGATTGTTCTCGAGGGTAGTAAAATAACTTAGGTACCTTCTGGCTCCGTTTCCGTTCGGATGCGGGTAACTAACAAAGTCTCACGTAGTGCAAGTGTATAGTTGTTGTAGTAGAGATGCGCCTCAGTCACTAATCTGATCAAATTACTGACAGGGTCGTAGCGAGGTTGGAAGGCTTGGTAGTTCTCAACAGCAGTCGATGTTGATGCGCCTACGTTGACTCCATGGACATCGTCAGACGAGGATGGAGTGGAGTCCCGAGACCGCCTGGGCGCTCGCCCATATCTCACAGCTGGGGAAGGGTTTGTTGTAAGTGTATGCCACTAAAATAGGTCAGTGCATAAATCATAAATACCAGTGCAATGCACTCGGATGATTCACACAAGCCAATTGGAAAATAGGTGCGGCTTATTGCTCATTGGCACCGCTGCTGCGTGGACTCGTGGTCCAAATAACGCAAATACAATATCCTGCCTTGGATTCATAAGTGTTTAGTCTATCCTTCATTTGACGGTTAAATTGACTTTACATATCTATTTAGAACTTAATCCAATTAGTAAAGACATAATTATATGGAATGTCAAAGGAAAAAAACTGAAATTTTACTTTAAAGTTCAAATGTCTGGAAGCTCTGTTTATCTATAAACACAATATTTTTATATTGATATTATTTTTTTGTAAGTAGATATAATGTTACATTTGGAGTAATGGAACGGAAAAATGAACCAAATCCGAACCACTCACAAGTTATGTTACCTAAAAGAAATTACGCCTAATTTAAGGTATTTAATGAAGTTCAGATCTAAATCACAGGTAGGTTGTCCAGGAAGCCGTAACACCTACACAGCTGCATTGTTTTTACGCTCAAAGTCAAAGTCAAAATATTTTTATTTTAAAATAGATGCACATATGCCAAAAATACATCCATCCTTACAGGGCAACCCCCAATGCAATGGATGTACAACAATACCTCTAACTTATATCTATTATATTAAAAATAAACTAACTATACATAGTTTAACTAACACATGGCCTGTGTGAATTCACTCCACGAACACGTAATACGTTTTACACTCGTTGTATCAAATAGATGCCCTAAGACCATGTTTGCAAAACAAATACCACAACAAAAACTTCGCTTGCACTAAGTCAACATGCTCCTGATAAATCTGTCAATTTTTTTTTCCACATTGCAATTTTTTTGTTATCTTAACGTTCATTAATAGACGACAATAGTTAGATATATTCTACAGTGCACGGAACCTACCAATTTTATTTGTTTCTGCAAATATATTTCAAGATATGTGTTGTAAAGGTACTTGTTATGTTTTATATTAACTACCGAAAACCTATGTAAATCTATCTGTCTGTAAGTAACATCATAGCTCCCGAACGGATGTATTTTACATCCAGACTTTTTTGTTCGAAAGCTGATATGATATAATTTTTTCCCTTTCTAGATTATGGAGGAGTCTCACGGGGGTTTCTCGTCGGGGTTTTTTAACCGACTCCAAAAACAGGCGAAGATTTTTCAACTCATATATATAGATAATTTATCGTTTTTTCAAAGTTCATCTCAACTCATATCTCTGGACTAGGTGAACCCATATTGAAATTTGGTTTTCAATTGAAAGCTACTGCTTCTCGAGACAATTATTTGGTCCTGTTCCGGTATATAGTATAGTATAGTATAGTATAGTATAGTATAGTATAGTATAGTATAGTATAGTATAGTATAGTATAGTATAGTATAGTATAGTATAGTATAGTATAGTATAGTATAGTATAGTATAGTATAGTATAGTATAGTATAGTATAGTATAGTATAGTATAGTATAGTATAGTATAGTATAGTATAGTATAGTATAGTATTTGAAATCGGTTTTTGTGTCAATGTTTGATATGCTTTTAATTTTATTTATGTTCCAAATCAAAATAATTAATTTATTATCTTCTTAATAATTGTATAGTGTAATACCGTTTTGTATGAGGTCCCTTAATATTCGTGAAAGTCTAAGCAAATTTAATGTGCAACAGAACGAAGACGAGAAACTTTTATTCCTCACGTGAAGTTGTTATTCCTCAGAAATCTCAAAACTTCGAAGTGGTTATAATTCATCTACACGTATGTTTGATCCCGGGTTACTACACTACTGACATAACCCCACTAGGCCCAATTGCATGTCAGCTCGGGTTAAATAATTAAATGAAGGGTTACACTATGTAATCATAGTGTTGCACGATTGAAAAATATCATAGTGTTAGCAAACCTAGAGTTAACATTATCTGTGACAGTCTACAAGCTAACCAAACGTTAATGATTGAACAAAGACTGAAAAAATTATGTCTATCTAAGACTTGTTCTTACATGAATGAATGCAACATGACATCAGAGTGCATTTAATTTCATCACATTATGTTTGCGTGTTGGTTGTGTCCTTGTGACACTTTTCACAATTTGTCGGAACTGACAAATGCATTTGACATTAGCTAATCTAAGGTTATCGCATTAACCCTTGGAAATTGGTGGGCTAAAAATTATAAATTAAACCCTCGGTTTACCTTTATCTATTGGTGATGCAAGAGAAATTAATGATTTAACTCGGGGTTAGTGGATAACTCCGAGTTTTGCAACTTAGCCCAGAATCGTGCAAGTGGGCCTAAATCAAGCAATTTTAGCTTAGCTTTTAGCTTTAGGGTTTTCGGCAAGTAAATCAATTTTGTGATAGCTAGCATTATTTTTAAAAACCAATACCTACTTTTTTTTTATTCCGCGGCCGCTCTCGCGTCCCTTGTCGGGCGTCTCTGGTTCACACGCAGAAGGTATTTCCAGTGGCGCCCGGCGGACTTTGACCACTTCTGTGGCCTCTTCGGGGTAGGTACCTACTTAATGTAAATGCAACAAGCGCTTTCAAGCGCCCGACTCACTTTAATATATATGTGATTTAATAAAATATTCTACCATTTACAGATTCTGTTTTTAACGTCCGTAAGATTTGGCAGAATCTGTTTATTAGGAACGTAAGTGTCTAATATACATGTTCCAACTGCTGTTGTTCACTTCTGAATCTTCTGATTGAAAGCGCTGGATGTATTTTCCTTTTATTTCGCTTTTCTTTTTACAAGGATTTTAAACGTATGTTCCTATTGAATTTGTTCACGTTAATAACCAACTATAATCTTAATAGCGTGATCTAGAAATTATGATATGAAGCAAAAATTTAATGTTGTTAGTATTGATCATCGTAGCTCAGTGGTCAGAGCATTCCCTCTGTTAGGGAAATGCCGTGGGTTCGAGTCCTGCCGATGACATCCGTTTTTGTGATCTATTTATCATTTCTATGTTAATATTTTAATAACCAACTTTTTTGTTATATTTTTAAGTTGCTATTGGTAAAAAGGAACATTTAAAATCAGTGTTCTAACCATATTTGATTTGAAATAGGTTTTCTTTTTGATTCAATTTAATGATTTCAATAAGCGGCTGAAATGTGAAGTACGACGATGTCTAAACTATTTTTTAAAGCTCTTTCAAGTGCTCGTTGTTTCCAATAATTTGTTTTGAAATCGTACTACTTATTAGATTATATATTTCTTTATTTTCCTAATAGACAAATAAAATCAATATAAAATTACTTCCGTAAGTATACCGTCTATATTATAACATTTAGTAGTTAATATTTTGACGAAAAAACAAAGAACATAAAATCATTTGTTCGAAAATAACTGAAATACAGTAATTTAAATGAAGGTTTTACACGCAAAAAGTCTAAACGCAATTATATTCTACTAGAATTTAAAAAAATAAAAAAACTATTACCAATAATAATAATACCTACCAATAACTAACTAACAATATTATTACTGGGACTTTTTTAAAACAATGCTTCCACACATTTGAACTACTATACTTACTACTAAATGTAAAAACTTATAAAGGGTTAATAATTAAATATATTGTACTTACAGTCCCGCGACATTCCGACTGCCAGACACTTCTTAAATCGGCAAAACTGACACCTGTTCCTGTTAAGCCGTATGACCAGGCACTCACCATTCCGCAGACATCGATATTCAATCTGTTTTTGAATACTTCGCCGAAAAAACCCCTGACAAAAAGAAAATACAATTTTAAATACTTAATTGTTACAATTACTAGTCCCAGAGAAAAAAACAACTTACAAATATCGAATATTTTCTTCTAAATTATATTTTTCTTCTTGAGAGACTACTGTTCGGTGCCAACAGCAGAGTCGGAGTGACGCTCTAATGAATGTTTCCAACTAAACAGATTCGTGTACAGGAGTAGATACAGGCTGATTTAATTTTACTAGTGGCCCGCCGCGTGATAGAATTTCGATCGTATTTTAATGTATACATACTATATCTCTATACATACTATACATACTATATACTATATCTCTATCTAATATCTATACTTATAAAAATTCATAGAAGACTGTACACAAATAATATTATTGACAACCAAGGGTTTTGAAGTTATGCTTCAAGATGATACTAACAATAAACACAATAGTATATTTGCGTGTGTGTATCAAATACATGGTTAGTGTGAATAATGTTGTTTTTGATGATTAAATGTCTCACATCTGCACAATTAAAAAAAATTGCTTAATTCACTCCTCCTCTATATAAACTTAAGTTTGCGACATTTCATACTCCGCCGTCCGCAATTTTCGTAATTTTCTAAGTTTTCTTTTCATGTATTCATAGATTTACAGGTACAGACGCAGAGAGGGCAACGTGACAGCCATTATCCACTTTTTTGAATTTCGTAACGGTCTCGTGACTCACATGAAAAGGTTATTGTGCAGAAATTCTTTAATGAAGAAATTTTATTTTTCGTTTTCCATACATATTTTCGTGGAATACTGTCTGGTGTGTTCACGTGAGTTCGAGTCGAAAGCAGTAAGTTGGAAAATATAAGAATAAATGATGAAAAATAAATGATCAAAAAGCAAGTATTCCACTAATTACGCTGAAATTTAGGGCGAACGTTTTTTTTTTTGTTTTTTCTTTATATTTAGGTCGACAAATTGACGCCTCTCGCCTGATGGTAAGCTCTCTCGCAACTCTCATAGTACACAGGAATACTATGGAGAGTGGCCCTCAACTTGACGATCCAGTAATGTGCCTCTTCATGCTTCGTTTAAAGAACCCAGGGTTAAATGTTGGAGGAAACACGTGCGCTGGCAGGGCGTTCCAAGCCACTATCGTTCGGCAGAGAAACGAACGTTTAAAACGTTCGTTTCTCGCGAACACGGTTTCCACGGTATGAGAGTGACATCTCTGCCCGGCACGCGTTGTTCGGGATCGGAAGGGAGAGGGTGGGATCAGGTTGAAAAGCTCTTCAGAACACTCACCGTGGTAAATACGGTAGAAAGTGGCCAAGGAAGTGTTTGTTCGGCGCTGAGCTAGCGGCTCAAGGCTTCCCGTTACCTCGGCAGCATAGCGTCGAGAGCGTCCAGCAAATACTTCGCGGAGCCGTCTCAGAGGTGAGAGCCGTATTCGACGCAGGGTCTAATCTACAGCAGACACCTCTAGTGCGGTGTAAAGAATCGCTTTACCTTGTTCAGTATTCCTAGTTTCCGCGAAGCTGACGATCCGAGTAAGTCCCGTGCAGCGTGCTGTCATCTGCATAGCAATGAATGTTCTCGAGGGATAGCATATCATTGATATGCAGAAGAAAGAGAGTTGGTTATAGTACGGACCCCTGCGGTACCCCGGCATTCACTTGCAAGAAGCGACAAGCCTGGCTATCACAGAGGACCCGCACTAGGCGCTCGTTTAAAAAGCTGGCAATCCAGCTGCACAGTTGAGGAGGTAGACCATAAGCCGGAAGCTTGGAAAGGAGCGAAGCATGCCAGACCCTATAGAAAGCTTTGGCGATATCCAGGCTAATAGCCAAGGACTCGTCGTACCTTTCCATAACCTCACCCCATACATGCGTGACGAATGCCAGGAGGTCACCCGTTGATCGTTTTGGCCTGAAGCCATATTGCCGATCACTGATTAACGAGTGATCCTCTAGGTATCGCGTGAGCAGCTTATTGATTATAAGCTCAAGCACCTTGCAAATGACTGAGGTGAGAGCTATGGGTCGATAGTTGCCTGGATCGGATCGATCCCCCTTCTTGGGGATCGGTTGTACATTCGCCTCTTTCCAGACCTCCGGCATGAGCCCTGTAGAGTATGACAGGCAGCATAGTTTCGTAGCACCACCGCCGGAATGCCGTCAGGGCCACTGGCTTTCCGCGTGTCGAGTGACCGCCGCACTGCCCGTACATCACATTGCCTGATAACAATATCAGGCATAGTGTGGCCACAGTTGGCGATGGCGGGGGACTGCAGGCCACAGTCGTCGACCCGGGAATTAGCCGCAAAGAGGTCTACGAGCATGTCCGCCTTCTCTTAGGCTTTGTGAGCCAGTGATCCATCAGGATGACGCAGTGGTGGCCGCGAGGGTTGGCAAAAATTGGACTGCACGGCTTTGGCCAGTTGCCAGTATCCACGGCTGCCCGTAGGATGGGATGTGAGCTCCTGACCAAGCCGCGCGACGCGCTATGTATCCGCTCTCTTGAAAGCCCTCTTGCTGAACCGAGTGGCCCTATTGTACGCTGCTTTGAGGCGGTCTACGTTCGGGTCACGTGCCGCCCGAGCCCTGACCCAGGCGCGATATGCCAACTGTTTTTTCTGGACAGCCTCGGCACACTCACGCCCGAACCAAGTGCGGGCTTTGCGGATGCTGGCGACATCAGTGAAAGGGATATACTATTCTATCCCTAGACTGATCTCGCCAGCAACGGCAGCAGCACTATCCGAAGGCGCCTTCCCCACAAACCAGCGGTGGCTCCACGGGACGGACGCAAAGTAATCGCGGAGACCGTCCCAGTCTGCCGACGAGTAGTGCCATAGTCATCGAGTCATTTGCTCAGCACGAGCAGGAGGTGGCACTTTCAAGCTGGCATGCACAACACAGTGGTCGGAAGTACCAAGTGGGGCGCGTACTGACACACTGTACTGGGTTGGGAGACTCGTTAGCAGTAGATCCAGCAAGGCGGGCGTGTGGTCTGACCTGTCAGGTATCCGGGTGATCCCCTGTACCATCTGGGTCAGCCCGTGGGAGAGAGCGAAAGCATGGGCGGTTCGTCCTGCATGATCTGTCCTAAGGGACCCCAGCCACTCAACGCGATGACCGTTAAAGTCCCCCAGGAAAACCAGGTCAGCGTTCGGGAACCGCACCTGCGCGTCGTCAGCCGTCTCGCTGAGGTATTCGAAAAGCCTTGTTGTCCCAGTGTCCCCTGTGTGGGAGCGGTAGACGCACACGTACATCTGGCTCATAGAGTCATGATCCAAGTGCAGCCAAAGGACGGAGTAGGAGGGGTTCTCTAGACAGCGCAACCGGCGGCAGCAAACATCCGCCCTAACGAACACGCACACTGCGGCTTTATCGCGGAATTGTTCCTCAATGATATAACCCGGGTAACAGAGGTAAGACGTGTCGTCAGGGCGGCGTATCTGTGTCTCCGTTAGGAACATCACAGAAGGCCGTGCCGACTCCAGGTGATGGTGGACGGTATCGAGGTTCGCATGGAGACCGCGGATATTCGCGAACTCCACCTCAAACGAAGTCAACTTTGTGGGGTTTCTAGGGGCGCTGTGTACCGTCTATTAATTTGTTGCACTGTCATGATGAGACATGGGGAAGCGTGAAGACAGGGCGATATTTGGTGCGGCAGTAGGTGACAAAGTGCAGAGGCTAGCTTCGTCTAGAACCGTGTGGTTAGGTCGGACCCGACCCGCCGGACGGAAGGGCTCCCAAACCCCCCGATGCAAGGCCGCCGCTACCCCACACCGGTTACCACCCGGATCGGTGACCCCACATCAGGATTATGCGCAACATGTGGGGCAGCCTACTGGGGTGGTTGGTCCCAGGCGGGCCCCATGACTACGTTGCGGGCGGCCGCGGTAACGCCGTTGCTATGGGTCTTCCTGGCCGGCGAATCGACCCACACTAGACTCCGCTTCGCCCCCACTGCCTCTGCCTGCCTGCCGCACCATACATCGCCCCGGGCCTGGGAGTGCAGCTGCTGAACCCCTAACGCAACCCAGCCGGGGCTGGTTTACTTGGGGGGGCTTGAGCACACCTGCACGGTGGTACCCCCCCGGACCAACACTGTTGTACCACCTGGTATCCACGTAGGGGCTGAAGCCACCACATGGGTACCGTAATCTACGAACCTCGTCCTTTAATTAGCAGGTGCGCCACTAGCACGTGAGGTCGCTGGGGCCCGATAGATGTAAGAAGGGCCCCTTTGCACCCAAACGTGTATTTTATTAGTAGGACAAATGATGGTGAAGCTCATTGTCACAACTTTTCCAGGGCCGGATTAGGGAATGAAAAACCGTCAAAACTTAATATAATATTAGTAATTTTTTTTCCAAAGCAGCACGAACCATTTTCTTTAAATTTTTATCAACTGAAGTTTATGTAGTTAGTATCAGCGGCGGCATTACCCATTGCGAGGCTCCGGGCGGCAGATATTTGCGAGGCCCCTTTGTTATTCCGCGGCTCAATGCCTCGGTCGCCCCTACGTCCATTGCCGGGGGCCCCAGGTAAGCACTCAAAAGTATTCCCTGTGGCGCTGGCGGACTTTGGCCATCTATGTGGCCTCTGTCTGGGGTAGGGTCGGGTTTTATCCAGCGTTGGTGAGTAAATGTGCGTTCAGCGGGCTTTCAGCACTGCAACTGATATTGGATGAGTCTGTGGCGCCCTGGCCACCGACTTTGGAACTCAGCGGGGAGGGTACGCTCCCTCTACCTCTCAGCCACCACCTTCGCGAGCATGACCGCAAGAAAGACATGGCCACGTTCCACCTACTCCCGCTGGAGACCATGGCTCAAAGCATGGTTTTCACTGAGAGGGTATCCACTAAGGTCCCAGCGCTGACTCGCCCACACTGAGCGCTACACAACCGTGCGGAGTGCGGTACCTTCGCCGGAGACCTACTCGCAGTATTGGCGCCGCGAGCGTGACCTCACGATGGATCTGGTCACCGTGCTGTATGTGAAGCCACTTGTACATGATCGGTCCCACCGCTGCGATGGTTGTGGTTCCTCATCGTGGTTGATAAAGTCGCACCTTCCATGTCTCCATGAGATCCTGGTGGAGTTGGGAGCACTTAGCTTCCATTTCTCGAGACGCAGGCCTGTGGTCCCGCTTCAGAACCCCTTTGAGCTATTTAAACAATGACGCAAAGACTCTTGCTTCCAGGTCCCATGCAGGCATTCCGGCTAAAAGACATGCAGCCTCTAAATCCACAAACGTTTGTTTCGGTGTTTGGGTGTTTTACATACATACATAAAATTACGCCTCTTTCCCAGTGGGGTAGGCAGAGACCACGGATTTCCACTTGCTACGATCCTGGCATATTTCTTTCGCTTCCTCAACTTTCATTAATGTACTCATGCATGCTTGCCGGTTATGGGTGCTTTTAACCTGGCCTTTGTTCAAGACCTCTGTGATTTGGTCGCCATAAGTCCGCCTAGGTTGACCCTTACTAGCTTGTCCATTCACTCTCGCTTCATATATCTATTTTATAAGTCTCCTATCATCCATCCTCTCTACATGACCGAACCATCTAAGCATCCCTTTTTCAATTTTGGTCACTACATCTTCTGTCTTACCACAACGTTCCCGTATCACGTTGTTCCTTACTTTATCCACTAGCGTTACCCCAGTTATACTTCTCAAACTTCTCATTTTCACTGCATTTATTTTACTCTGATGCTTCTTCTGCCAAACCCAACATTCACTACCATACATTAGTGTAGGGACAAGCACTCCTCGATGTACAGCCATCCTTGCCTTGTGAGACACGTTCTGGCTGTTCATAAAGTTATACAGTGCCCCATTCACCTGATTACCTGGCATAACTCTTCTTTCAATGTCACTGTCATGCCTTCCATCTCTTGAAAACTTACATCCTAAGTATACAAACTCTTTCACTTGATCTACTCTTTCTCCATCAATCAGAATCGATTGTTTTCTATGTATACAATATGTATTTCTATGTATTTAGAAATATATAAGCATGTTTATCAGTCATCTAGATCCAAGCACACCCATATATTAACTTAAATTGGGCTAGATGACGTGTGAGAATGTACAAAAATATTTATTTATTATTTATACCTTTAGAAATGTTGAAATAAACATCTCCTCACTGTGTGAAATCGTACCAGCTGAAAGTCCCGCAAGGAGCGTGTGAACTGAACTTATTAAAGATCAATGTTTTATTATGTAGCTTTAATACTAGTGGTTCTGTGAGCCATGGAGCTGCGTTAGGGAGGCGCTCGTGTATCACGAAACGCCTCTCTACCTCCGCCGTATTGTCGGGGCCTATCTCTCGGAGAGGGCCATAGCTTTCCCCAGCTGGCTCGGGCCAGCTCGGCGGGATGTGTCGTGCGGTGTTCCGCAGGGGTCGGTCTTGGGGCCGCTTCTGTGGAACATCGGCTACGACTGGATGCTGCGGGGTGCGTTGCCTGAGGGCGTCGGCGTAACGTGCTACGCCGACGATACCCTCGTCACGGCGCGGGTTGCAACGTACCAGGAGGCAGCACTCAAGGTCACGACGGGTGTTGCTCAAGTCGTGGGTCGGATACGGCGGCTGGGACTGGAGGTGGCCTTGCACATGTCCGAGGTTCTGTGTTTTCACAGACCTCGGAACGGTCCACCTGTAGGTTCCCGCATAAATGTGGGAGGCGTTAGCATCGGCATCAAGCCCTCGATGAAGTATCTAGGGATCGTACTTGATAGCCGATGGAACTTCGGACCACATTTCCGAAGTTTGGTCCCCAAGGTGACACAGGCATCGGTCGCGCTTTCGCGACTGATGCCCAACCTAAAGGGACCCAACGCTTCCTGTAGGAGACTGTACCTGGGGATCGTGCGGAGTATGTGTATGAGTACGGCCAACAACTCAACGCTGATTAACAGACCGCTGAGGACCTTGGCCGTCAAAACAATGGGAACTGGAAGCGAGAGCCGTCATTGTTCCAATGGCGCAAGGAGGCGCTGGAGCGGGACCACAGGCCTGCGTCTCGAGAAATCGATGACCGGCGGTCCCAACTCCGCCAGGATCTCATGGAGTCATGGAGGGTGCGACTTGAGCAATCCAAGTGGGAGGCCACCATCATCGCGGCGGTGAGACCGATCATGGACGATTGGCTGCAGAGGCAGCATGGTGACCTCACGTATCGTGGGACGCAGATCGTAACCGGGCACGGATGCTTCGGTAGCTATCTGTTTCGCATCCGTCGTGAAGTCACACCCCGGTGTCAACACTGCGAGGTTTCCGACGACGACACCGCACTCCATACGTTGGTGGAGTGCTCAGCGTGGGCGAGTCAGCGCCGGGACCTCGTAGTGGGTCTGGGCGTGGATACCCTCTCATTGGAGACCATGCTTCAAGCCATGGTCTCCAGCGGGAGTAGGTGGAACGCGGCCGTGTCCTTCTGCGAGCAAGTCGTGCTCGCGAAGGAGGCGGCCGAGAGGGAGAGGGAGCGTACCCATCCCCGCCGAGTTCCGTAGTCAGCGGCGAGGGCGCCGCAGACTCATCTACGCCCAAGACCATCGACCTCCATGATCGGGGCCTGAGGACGGCGGGATCGTCACCCGTCGTCCTTACAGAAGCAGGCTAGAAGGGTTGCGTGCTGCGGGGCCTTTGCCCCATAGCACGCAACCAGATTCACTCACTGACGCGGGATAAAACCCTACCCCAACGACGCGGGATTCTCATCCCGACCCAACCCCCGCAGAGACCACAGAGGTGGTCAAAGTCCGCCGGGCGCCACTGGAAATACGTTCTGCTTGTAACCAGAGACGCCCGGCCACGGACGTTAGAGCGACCGCGGCCTTGGTCGCGGAACTAAAAAAAAAGAAAGAAAGTGGTTCTGTGAACAGTAGACTTCGGGAGCTTTGTTTAGAAAATTTATTTTTCAATTTTCTTTATTACTCTTTCATTTTTCATCCAATCCAAAAATATCATTCACATGTTATTCATTGTAAGCAAGGAGTGTGTGTGTAAAGTTTCATGAAAATCGGTTGATAAATACGGCCGCAAACATGATCTGACAGAACCCGTAGATGTAGAGATGTAGAGACAGATGTAGAGGTACAGACGAAAGAAATTCTCCCCAGTCTGCAATTTGAAACGGAGACTTCGGTCGCTTCCCTCCCTCAGTCAATTAATCAACTAGCTGATTTAGCCTATGTCACAAAGGGATAATAGCACATACCTAGTTAAAAAATATTTAAAAAAAATATTAAAATCGGTTCAGTAATTAAGGGTTTCCCAATAAGCAACAATAGGTTCGCCGAGACCAACAAAGTTACTGGTTATAAGGTCATATAACATCCCTTTGGGTGGGTATCTCATTCGGAAAAAGAGGCGCGAATTTCTGTATGTAGTAGAGTAACGATTTATAATAATTGTTAGGTATGTGAAACTCAGCTCCCTTTACTCGTAATCAATCACAGTTCACCGTGGTATTCAGACCGCTAGCACTTGCAATGCAACCACAAATCCAATATTGTACAGAATATTCGTCAAAGTTTTCAATTTAATTAAACAGTATTTCGAACAAGGTAACTCCAGAGTAATTAAAGAGAGAGGTTATAATGAAACCGGTAAAAGCCTATTATGTATTATAAAGTTTAGATTGAAAACTTGTATGCGTTGTACCAACAATGTTATTACGAGTACCAGTGGATTAACACACACACACACATATCACGTCTATATCCCCGAAGGGTAGCCAGAGGCGCATTACACACCCACAATTTGACAGTATTTTTAGTCCCACGTAATAGGAAGCAAAAGTGAATTATGTCCAAAATGGCCGTATTAATTTAATAAAATAAGCAGCTATATTTTAATTTTGAAAACTTAATTTTTAAACCAGTCCTTGCCTGTTGATGAAAGGCAACAAAATCTTACGTGCCAACCGCTATTGAACAGCCAATTAAAATCCTAGGCGTCTCGGACTCACGGCTGATTCCTGACTCTAACAATGAGATTTTTGCAGAGCGGACTTTCTGCTGATTTGAGAATCCGCCAATTAGAATTCGCAACTCTACTGTATCTATACGCGAAAATATGTGTAGTGTGAACAGTGCTTAATGAAGTCTGGATGCCATATGTTTGAAGATTTGAAAATGTAGGCAAAAAGGAATACTTAATATATAAAGTCTACCTATAGTTTGTCTAATAAAATACACGTCAAAAATTGACACAACAATCGACTTTAAATTACCGAAATGGGTCCAAATAATTGGCGGAATGGGACAGAAGAAGGGTAGATGATAAAAATATTACATCCTTACCTTGCAACCCTCACACGACGTTACTCCGTAGTGATAACCGGATGCCTTATCGCCGCAAACTTTACAAGGTAATGCGACTTTGGTGGTTAAGCTGCTGCTGGTGTTGTCCCCCGGGTATTGGCTCTGCGGCTTTTCTGTAGAAGAAATACAATAATTTAGAACTTATAAACTTAATTGCGTCTGGGTTGAAAGAAAAAAGTATGAATAGTCTCATTTCTTAAATAAGACATCGATCGATTCTGTCTGATCTAGCCCGTACTGCGAGACGCTGCGTGGGTAGGCTGTAGACTGACGACCTTGTAAAGTCACGGGAGTCCTCCCGTGACTGGATGCGGGCATCATAATACCGAATGTTGTTGCGTTCGTTGCTAGAGGCCTATGACTGGTCATTGCTGATTGTGATAATTAATGACATGATATTGTGTCATTGTGTTCTAATTTTTAAACAAAACTCCTTATTAGTTAAATGGCCTTACGCATTTAGTGATATTATTTTATTTAGTACTATTTTCGTTAAAATAGTATTAATAGAAAGAATTACGACCAGACACCGTATGTTTGAACGCCGACGACGATAATTTTATATATATTTTAATATTTATAAAATTTATATTAATATCACAATATTGCTAGAACCCGTTCGCAAAACTGCCAAAGTCAATGAGAATTTTAATAACCGCTCGTTAAAACTACTACGAGTGACACTATGATATAGATGATATAGACATACACCTATGTACAGTTACGGTACAAAATCAAATAATGAAAATTAAAAATATTTACGCACTATATCGAGGTGACAAAACAATAAATACGCTTTGTAGTCGGGGCAGACGGATGTGCGGCCGGCTCAACTCAAACAATGAGGGGTCAGACTACTCAATAATAAGTGTTTCAACGTTCCTGCGCGCCTGCTTGTTCATTGGGGATTTTCTCCGTGCAGTACAACAATGTAAACAATTTGGGTCTTTATAATGTGATGGCTGGTGACCGTAATTATAGTACAAAAAATTGCTTTGATGCTTGCTGCACCGTGTATATACTCGTAAGCAGCATAGTACTTTTCCTCATCTGTGGCATAAGTATACATGACGATAACTTTTTGTTCTGCCATTCGATTTTAAGAAAATTTTAGAAGCAACATCGAGTCAGGCCGATCTTAGGATGGGTGACCATTTCTTAAGACACTGAGACCTCTCCGTGCCTCGGAGAGCACGTTAAGCCGTCGTTAGGGATAGTTGGAATCCTAAATCAAAAATCCGACCGGTCTAACTACAGAACGTCGATATCGCCCATGGGTTGTGGAGGTCAGATGGCAGTCCCTTCACGGAAAATATCGAAGTTCAGCGGAATCCCAGATAGTCTGGAAAGTGGACCCCAACCACTCGGTGCGCGGTTGGGCCCCAACCGCGGCTCGGTGGATGATGACGATTCGATGAAAAAAATCGATAAAAACCTTAATGCTGGAGGAACCCAAGCTGATCGAACTTTTATTCTATCTGTACAAACTGCAGGGCTTTCAATTCGTTGTCCTTTTGTGTTTGAGTTTGATTGTTTTCCATATTTTTTACTTGTATATCGCTCGGACATGTTTCATCTGTCTGTTGGAATTTTGGTTTGATTTACAGGATGGGTTTGGATTTTCTATAGTGCCGGGTAAATAGGCTTGCCCCCTATTACATGGGACCAACAAATTACTGGCAAACCGTGGGCATGTAATGCACCTCTGCCTACCCCTTCGGAGATATAGGCGTTATGCAGGTCTGTCTGTCCACTCGTATATAGTCCATACTTGTTAGTTATATAGTTATTATATTGCAAATATTTTGTTATTACATAATAGATTTATTATATTATATTATATTATTGTGTTGTTGAACTTTACTTGAATTTCTTTTACTATGCTATGCTATTGTGGAATTTGTCAATCAAATTACTAAATTTTAGATAAAGCATAATTGAGTATTTGTATTGTAATAAACTCTAAGGACTCTAAGGCCAGAGCTTAGAATTCAATTCAATGATCCTAGGCAAGTTCGCATCAGTACATGACGTATTTGTGTAAAAGCTAGCCATTTCAATGATTGAAAAACGGGTGAAAATCTATTCCCGGGATTTTTTTTTGCAGGCGAATAATACTTGTGATGGGAGGTGGTGCAGGGGGAAGATAAATATGCTCAGAATTTAGGTGGGAAGCTCGGTTTCCGAGATATAGGGGCTGGGAAGTTAAAAAGTAATGTCGGGAGTAACTAAATTCAACTTAACTTAATGTTGTACGCTATCCTGGCGCGTTGCTTGTTACTTTAGCAGACTAGCGAATTTTTGACCAATTACAGTTGCAACGTAGTAGTATAGCAGTAGCATGGCGTTTTACGTTCATTTACGCGACTTAGGCCCCTTACCTAATGTGGTAGGTTCTGCAGTACCCATGTGCATAATGGCAATTTAAACATTTCTTAAATTGCTTAACAACACATGCCCAATGTACCCTTACCTCCCCTATATATATCGATATCGTGGCATATCGGAAAATGCACGATTATTAGGGAAGGTTTGAGTTACTTGTACTGATTCCTTTACCGACAGTACACACGCTTCTTATAATGCCAGACGTGCTCACTGAGACGAGTAGGTAAGAGGTGGGTATGTTAAATTAAATGTTGTAAAACTTCCTTACGTGCGTTTAATATCATAGAATATGACTTTTAATATCCCACTACGATAAATAAGAGCCGAAGAAAAATAAAATATGCTTCCAAGACGATCAAAAATAAATGTTTCCAAGAATACATTGGGATGGGTATTGGCCGGTTTTTACATTTTAAAGAGTCAAATACTCGTACATGTCCGCATAATGGAAAATAGCGCGGACAAAGTCCCGAACGATCGCGAGTTGGCAATAAAAGTTACAAATTAAAAGAGTTCAAATAAAAATAATAAAACATAGCGCGCTGCTTTGACAATTATCCGCGTGCCTGGCTACTATAAAACTCATACAGTCGTTTGAAATTGTTACAAGTTTTCAAAGCATCATAGAAATTGCAGTTATTAACACGTTGCAAGGGAATTTGCTTTGTTACAACTTCTAATATGTTTCCTACTAGCTAAATAACCGCGGCGCCGCCCGTGATATAGTTTTCACGTTCCCAATTTCCGTGGGATCAAATTACCGGGATAAAAATTAATAGCCAGTACCGTAGATCAAAAATACTATATATTTAGGTATTTTTGATCTAAGGCCAGTACTAAGAGATAATGTAGTCACATTTAAGTGACTCTCGAACTTATGAGATTCTAATTGGTGGAATGGTAACAACTATCCTGGCTGTTTGAATTATGGCTTGAGTTACCGGTGGTTATACAGCTGTTCTGACTGTTTAATTTTATTTCAATTACAGGTTTTTATGGTTTTACTACAGTGTTCGATAACGATCTTGGCTTGCCCCCTATTATATTAGAGTCTTTACTTAACACGCTAGTAATTTTGTCAGTCTAACTAACGGTGAGACTGACAACATTACTTCACGCAACATCACGCTTTGTAGGCGCATTCCTCTGCCTACCTCTTACGGGATTTGGGGGGAGTAAGTCTTAGTTATTTTCCCGACAAATCCCAGGGTGAAAGTCTAACAGTCGAATATTGAAACGTCACTCAAATAAGCAGATACTCAATGTGACGTTTTTGTATGAAAAAAATAAGTTTAAGTGCTGCTCAAGCATTCAAACAGCACTTAAATATTTGAGTGACGTTTCAGTATTCGGTAGTAAGTTTATGACTATGAGCCCTATGAAATAATATTAATATATCACAACATTGGTCGGCAAACTGTTCCACTCAGCTTTCGCACTTTCCAAGTTGTGTATAGTTTTAGTAGACTCCTTATATTACCAAGTAATAGGGGCCAATCTTATTGCCGTTACCGGGCAAAAATAGGACAGATGTTACATAACACTTAATAGAATCTCATCAGTCCGAGCGCAAAAGAAGTGATACTAAATTGTTGGAATGGGACCAAATCAAAATGGAACCACACGAGAACCACCAGCTGTGAAAGACAATAAGAATTTTTAAAATCAGTTCACTCAATGTAAAGTTATGAGGTAACATAAAAATCATGCAGTCGAGAACCTCATTTTTTTAAATCGGTTAAAAATTTATGTACCCATAATCTATATATTTAATACGACAATTTGTCTGTCTGTCTGTCCGTCGGTCGCGTTTTTCAATTTACATACATTTGCATGAATAGTAAGATTTTTTTATTTTTATTTGATGCGATACAAAGTTCGCTGGGATAACTACTTTATTTTATAAGCAGTGAATTATGCAAATTTTTGAAATTTGAATTATGTAAATAGCAAAACTATGTTTTAAATTGGACCTATGGACATATTTAGTTAATAACAAAATTTAATGAAATAACAAAAGACATCAACGAGCCACGCTGAGAGATAGCTATTTGTAGCTGTGGTTCAATTTAATTATACGTTTCGGAGATTATACGAGACTCCGGAGTCGAAAGCCGATGCACCATCGACCACGCCACCGAAACAGTTATGTACCCAAAAGCCTCTACTTGGAAACTCTTTCAAAGAAGGCTACATGTCTACTGTCATTCTGAGCTAGGGATTTTAATAATAATACCTAATCCAATAAAAATGTCAAAACCTAATTAACTACAGCCTGTTCTAAGAATCCGTTATATTAATAGCAGACCTGAGGTATGTCCAGCTAGGTGTTTAGAATCTTCTCTTCTTCTCTTATAAATAAAAATGAATCGCCGTTCGTTTGTCTCGCTAAAAC
This sequence comes from Nudaria mundana, assembly GCA_963556515.1. NCBI lineage: Eukaryota > Metazoa > Arthropoda > Insecta > Lepidoptera > Erebidae > Nudaria > Nudaria mundana. Next base: position 33,158,472 of record OY748286.1, on the reverse strand, counting down.
TCGGCACTGGTTGGACTGATTTGGTTATTCTTGGTCTTAAAATATTTGTACAAACTCATAGAAGGTTTAAAAGGTCTATTTAAGACGTACGAAGTTGGGTGACAGCTAGTCTTACATAAATGAAACAGAATCACATCAAGACAACTTTTTATTCATCAGTTTTAAAAGACCACACGACAAAGTCACTAGTATAAGGATTAAAAGATACACTTCAAAAAAGTGGAATAGACATATCCATGTTCATAGTACTTTCCATGCAGCCACTTCCACAGCCAGTAGGTACAGTCAACATTAGGAGAAATGCAGGTTGGCTGATTCCTCTTAAGTTTCGCTAAGTTTTACAACTGACCACTCGTCGTAAATCCCAATTACTTTGCTACTGCGGTTCTATCTTCAGACCTCTGAAAATGTAACAAAAATTATTAGGTATTAAAGCTATTAATGTATGTAATTAATTATATGTATATAAAGATGTGCAACTATTAGAGAAATATACTTTGTTATGACTATCCACACAGTGTTATAACTTCATTTTACATTTTACATGTACATGTATAATTTGTAACTACGCCCGTTTCAGTGCTTAGTTACAAATTGTAAATGTACATTACAGTTGTAAATCAAACGAACTATGAACGATGAGTGAGTGAGCGGGTTAATTCTACGCTATTTACCTTGATCGATAGTATGCATTTGTATTATTTGTATGCATTTGTAGATAGTATTGATTGATAGTATGCGGATGTAGTTTTAAAAAAAATTATACCCACTTTCAAGCATTAGTAAGCAAATAGACTTTGCTATTTTGATAATGAAAGCTCCAAACATAAAAGTCGAAAATTGACAAGTGAAAGTGTGAGTTGCTAGATGAGATTGATAGTATTAAGGTTATTAAAAAAAAATTTTTTTTAGTCCGCGTCCATGGGCCCCGGGCGAACCTACGTCCATTGCCAAGCGCCGCCAACTCCTAGACCTGAGTTAATCGTACTTTTATACTATTATATGAAGGATAATATAAGTAAAGGCCGATGCAGAGGGACGTCCCGGCAACGTATCATCATTATATTCATTTCAGCCAATTGACGCCCTCTACTGGGCATAGACCTCTTCCAACGAACTCCTTAACCTTCGGTCTTGAGCTTCCCGCGTCCATATTTTCCAACCTTAGTTTATCTAGGTACTTTACAATTCAAATACTTTACTTTATTTATTTCGATGAATTATGCCAGAGGATGCCGCGGGATGCCACATCACGTCGGACGTGCCCCAGCCATTAATTAAATAAGGTTTGATCAAAATAAAATCTTTGGTGATGTGCCGTGGTGCCACGCCCAACATCACCTTGCGTGACACCAGTCATTTTAAACGTAAATGTCCCGCATTTTATAGCAATGATCATATATACTTCTATTTTACTAATTAGCACATACCTATATTATCTAATTATTCGTGTAACAAAAATGAAACCAGCAATAAAAACTATTAAAAGCTTATGGAAAATATCTATAACAACAAACTTACATTGACATTTTGACATTTTGATCACTGTAGCAGGCGGCTGGTTTATAGGTGTCATCAGATGTTTCACCTTCATCCGACGCGTCGTAGTGATCAGAGACGTCTGATTCGCTGGATTCTCGACGGCTATCAGTTATCGACTTATGATATGGTGCTACGTGTCCAAAAGCGATGTTAAATGAGGGTAGCATGGGGCTACCCGGCTTGATAGTGTCAGTTTTCTTGACAGGACAATCACACATCAGGGTAAAGCTGAGCACAGGTGCTACTGTGTTACTTACGAATTGTTATGTTACCACAAGGGTTATTTTTTTACAATACAGTCCTTTTATTATTTTGTTTTTATAGCACATTTGTTCAATTCCCAGTCGGCAATGACGCGGAGGGTTTTTTAAACGATATTTTGTAATGTTAATATTTTTAGTACCTACCTATATAATTATGTATATTGTAATTCTTATTGTAAATATTTTTTTTTATATTGGTTTGCCAAATTGACGCCACCCGCCTGATGGTAAGTCGTGACGACGTCTAGCGATTGTGGGCCACTCTCACAGCACACAATACTATAGAGAGTGGCCCTCAACTTGACGACCTACTGATGTGCCTCTTCACGTTCCGCATAAAGAACCCAGGATTATATGTCAGGCCACTATCGTTCGGCAGAGAAACGAACGTTTAAAACGTTCGGTTCTCGCGAACATGCTATACACTGTGTGGGAGTGGCATCTCTGCCCGGCACGCGTTGTTCGGGATCGGAAGGAAGAGGGTGGGATCAGATTAAAGAGCTCTTCAGAACACTCGCCGTGGTAAATACGGTAGAATGCGGCCAAGGAAGCTATTGTTCGGCGCTGAGCTAGCGGCTCAAGGCTTCCCGTTACCTCCGGACAATCTATAATACGGATGGCGCGTCGCTGCATAGCGTCGAGAGCATCCAGCAAATACTTCGCGGAGCTGTCCCAGAGGTGAGAGCAGTATTCGACGCAGGGTCTATTCTGCGTCTTGTACAGCAGACACCTCTGGTGCGGTATAAAGAATCACTTTACCTTATTCAGTATTCCTAGTTTCCGCGAAGCTAGCCCAATACATCTTTCAATGTAGTTTTTATTATTGAGCTCTCGACGAACGTCTATGCCAAGGATTTTAAGGTTGTCCTTCATTGGCAATAATGCATTCTGAAGAGAGGGTAGGGGAAGGAAAGGGGATTTCTTCGCTTTAAATGCACACGCCTGTGTTTTGCGGGGATTGAACTCGACCAGGTTCTCGGTACCCCATTCAGAGATACAGTCCAAGTTCCTGTCGAGATCAGTCACGAGTTGTTTTCTAACAAACATTAGGTTATGTCAAGAATGAGATGCCTGATCGAATAAACGCGTAATGTAGAACAGATTTGTTTAAAAAACCGGCCAAGTACGATTCGGACTCGCGCACAAAGGGTATCGTACTAAAAGGGCAAAAAATCATGTTTTTTGGAGCCCCCTTAAATATATGTATTATATTCTGTATTTTATTATTTTTTATAGCTGCAACAGAAGTACATCATCTGTGGAAATTTCAACTTTCTAACTATCACGATTCATGAGATACAGCCTAGTGACAGATGGACAGCCGGACAGCGGAGTCTTATTAACAGAATTCCCATTTTACCCTTTAAGTACAGAACCCTAAAAATTAATACTTATAAGTATAGACCATTTTTAAATAACAAGAAAACTAATATTCCACGGAATCACATTCTTAAATGTGCAGATAAATTTTTATTTAAAGCAAATTATATAATAAATATGTATTATATATAATTGTCCCGGTAAAAATTATGAGATACCTTATGATATTAATCCCATTTTTAAATAGGACAAAAATATACCTACGTAATATTTAATACAAAATTATTTATTATTTGCGTTTTGTAACTTTTGAAAATTTTTACTTTTTATCAACATTAAAAAACGTGGCAAAGGTACAATGGCATGTTACAAATGATGCCGCAATTTTTTTTTAAATAGTTTTAAAATTGGAACAAGGATCCTTAAGCCAAACCTCTTAAGAAATATCTACTCACTGCCTATCTACTTAGAGCGAACCAATATTCATGAATAAATACCAGTAATAACTTAAAAACAAATCAGACTAAATTAATCACATTTACACTTTTTTTTACCGAAGCATCTACCACAAAAAGAAATTAGAAAAGTTTTTGAAAAGCACAGAAGAAACTATTTTTATTCGCTACTTTTTAATTTAGTCAATCCCTGAAATTAATAAATAGAAATACAAGACACTATGTAACCTTTTGATTTAAAAAATAAAATTAATAATAAGATATTTTTAATTTAATTTAATTTAATTTAATAATATTTTGTTTTGTATTATATTTATAAATAAAAACAAAAGTATTACGTGATTAACTGCCAAAAAGTTTCTAATATCTACTAGCGATATAAGAAGTTTTAAAGTTCATATTATTTTAATTACTCACAGTACGAATTACGAACACTGGAAAGAAAAATGCCACAGCGAATAACGTGAGTAATAAAGAGTTCACAATATATTTGGCACAATCGGTAAAGTTTGTCAGCATCGCGTAACTCGCGTTCAATTTAAATAGGAGAGTAGTGGGTCTACTGTTAGTCGCGAAATGATGAACTGCACTGCCTGATCGAGATGGGAGCACGCCCCGCATTCCCTCCACCCTCCGCGCTGCACAAGCCCCGTCTCCCGGGGTGCACCGCCTCTCAGGACCTAACTCACACTCCTCACTTCCACAGAGCTTACAACCCCTCGACTCCCAATAAGTACAAACCTGTTACAAGCAGCCAAAACGTTTTAATTCTACTACAGGAAGGCAAATCCGGTTTAAAATTCAAATTTGCATCTGAATATGTTATTAACTGTGGTCTATTTTGAGTATTATTATAGGATTTATTTCATTTTCATAACAAACATTATACGTCTATCATATAAGCATGAAACAGCGACATCCACAGGGACCTAAACATGGATGACGTAGATACAAAAGCCCAAAATAGACTTCACCATAGAATAGAATAGAATAGAATGGAAATCGTTTATTCATGAAAATAGACATTAAGTATACAGTTTATCTTTACCTCCGCCAAACTGCATAGCAGATTGTTGCCAGATGCAACTCCCGTTATATAATATTATAAAATCTTACAATTAGATACCATTACTTATATTACACCTAATATACCTATCCAACTCACATAGTACTTTCTTAACAATAATATTGTAACGCCATCTCGTAGCGAGTAATAAGACTACCAAACTCAGCGCCATCTAGTAGCAAATCGCAGTACTACTACGTAACGTCTTTCGGGAATGTCCTGTCAAGGTACTTCTATGCAACGTGTTATCTAGAAGCATCTCGAAGGTGTGGAATGTTCGCGATATTTCTTCCGTGAAAATTCCAGAGTAATCTAGAGTAATGACCGCACTATAAATGCGGAGCACTTCGGTGGCGGATCATCAGTATTTCCGGAGCGATAATACGAGTTATACCTGCGAGTTCAAGTGCGATTAAAAGTGTTCAGTGAAGCTTATAGTGAAGTGTAAATTAGTGGTGTAATAAATAAAGTGTTTTGTGGTAGTTTGATCGGCATTTTCAATTCGGTAGAACCCCGGCTCGTAACAATTGGTGTCAGAAGTGGGATTTGAACAATGCCGGTGTTACCAAAAGAAGACACAGAGGGCGTCCGTACCAGGGGTCAGCGCCAGCAGGAGTTGGACAGCAGGCGCTTCGGAGGTAATACGCCGGAGAGGTTGGGTGGTCAGCAGCAGCCAACGGTGGAAGCTGGCCCGTCCACGGTATCTCCAGCGCCAGCACCTCCAGACTTTGCTGCGCTGATGGCGATGCTACAGGAGCAAGCCCGCCGCCAGGAGGAGCAGGCCCGCCGGTTGGAAGAACAGCTGCTGCGTGACAAGGAGGAGCAGGCACGCCGCCAGGAGGAGCAGGCACGCCGCCAGGAGGAGCAGGCACGCCGCCAGGAGGAGCAGGCATGCCGCCAGGAGGAGCAGGCCCGCCGATTGGAAGAACAGCTGCTGCGTGACAAGGAGGAGCAGGCACGCCGCCAGGAGGAACAGACACGCCGCCAGGAGGAACAGATGCTCCTCATGAAAGATCTTCGAGCGACTTTTGGCAAGGAGATGAATGTGATGAAGGATCAAGTTCATCATGTTGAGAACCGCATCACGGAAGCCGAAACACGGATAGAAGATGTAAAAAACCAGATTACAGAATATGTGAGGAAAGAGCTGGGAAATCTGAAAGCTGGAGATGGGAATGCGACTTCCTTACCTGCTGTGCCTTCAGCACGTGGATTTAAAGTACCTCCATTCGATGGGACATCATCATGGTCGGCCTATAAAAAGCAGTTTGAGGCCGTTAAGAAGGCAAACGGGTGGAGCAAAGCCCAGGCCATGACTGCGCTTACATTGGGTCTGCGAGACAAGGCGTTAACCATCCTAGAAGCTCTCGGAGACGATGTATCCTACGAGCAGCTACTAGAAGCCTTGGAAGCCAGATACGGTGACGCTCACCTGGAACACGTGTATCGTGCGCAGCTGAAGGATCGTGTCCAGCGCACTGGCGAAAACTTGACTTGAGTTCAATCACAAAAAGTTATTGGGCGCAATGGGACAGTTTAGTTATTCAGGATGTAGTCTTGTGCCGCAAATGGGAAAATGCTCGAGGAGACAGCTGTCATTTGCAAATGGTCGTCCCTAAAGTTAAGGTCCCAGATGTGCTACAGCTCTACCATAATGGATGTTCAGGGGGCCATATGGGAGTAAAAAGGACTCTGTTGAAGATACGTGAGCGGTTTTACTGGATTCACTGTCGCGACGACGTTGAGGACTGGTGTCGCAAATGTACGAGTTGTGCTGCTGTGAAAGGACCTCATACACGGAGCAGAGGTGCACTGAAACTGTATAACGTTGGGGCACCATGGGAAAGGATAGCCCTAGATGTTGCGGGACCGTTTCCTGAAAGTGAAAGCGGAAACAAGTACTTCATGGTTGTGATGGATTATTTCACGAAGTGGCCAGAAGTCTTCGCCATACCTAATCAAGAAGCTACTACGGTCGCAGATAAATTAGTTCACGAAGTCTTCTGTCGTTTCAGGGTGCCTCTAGAAATCCATAGCGATCAAGGAAGAAATTTTGAATCTCAGGTGTTCCAGGAAATGTGTCGGGTCATGGGTACTCACAAAACCAGAACGACCTCTTACCACCCGCAGTCAGATGGAATGGTGGAGCGATTTAATCAGACATTGGAAAGATATCTGGCAAAAGTTGTGGAAAGCAGGCAAAAAGATTGGGACAAGCACATCCAACCGTTTCTTTTGTCTTACCGAAGTGCGGTTCACGAAAGCACGTCAGTGACACCAGCTTATGCGAACTTTGGAAGAGAATTACGGTTGCCTGCCGACTTAATAACCGGTATACCACCTGACGCTCCACGCAATATCACCGATTATGCGAATGACTTGCGCAGCAGGATGAATGACATTTATGAGCATGTCAGACAATCAGGTCAACAAATGTCTGAAAAGATGAAGACCCGTTACGACCGAAAGACAAACAATAAGAGCTTCGATGAAGGTTCGTTAGTGTGGTTACATAACCCAGTCCGCAGTAAAGGGAAGTCTCCTAAGCTGCAAGCTAAATGGGATGGACCATACCGAGTTGTGACCAAGATTAACGATGTCACTTACCGAATACGGAAGAGTCCAAGAAGTGCGCCAAAGATAGTTCATGTGGATCGATTGGCGCGATATTATGGGCCTGACAATGCTCGGGACGAGCATGTCTTAGGAGGGGGCAGTGTAACGCCATCTCGTAGCGAGTAATAAGACTACCAAACTCAGCGCCATCTAGTAGCAAATCGCAGTACTACTACGTAACGTCTTTCGGGAATGTTCTGTCAAGGTACTTCTATGCAACGTGTTATCTAGAAGCATCTCGAAGGTGTGGAATGTTCGCGATATTTCTTCCGTGAAAATTCCAGCGTAATCTAGAGTAATGACCGCACTATAAATGCGGAGCACTTCGGTGGCGGATCATCAGTATTTCCGGAGCGATAATACGAGTTATACCTGCGAGTTCAAGTGCGATTAAAAGTGTTCAGTGAAGCTTATAGTGAAGTGTAAATTAGTGGTGTAATAAATAAAGTGTTTTGTGGTAGTTTGATCGGCATTTTCAATTCGGTAGAACCCCGGCTCGTAACAATATAGTCACAGCGCCTCCATCCCCCCAACCCCCCGGCAACAGTCGGCTGTTGTCGGAACCTCTTATGAAATGTGAGACGATCACTAGAAATATTATGTACTAGCTGTTGCCTGCAGCTCCGCCTGCGTGTTATAGTTTTCTTGATCACCAGTTACTGATTTATTATGTATAGCTTTTGCCCGCAGCCTGCCTGCGTGTTACTTTAGATCGACTTAACCTTTTTTATTTATGAACCGATTGAAATAAAACAAAATGTTAAATTGAGTAAACCACAACGAATTACTGAAAACCGCATTCAAATCGGTTAAGCCGTTTCTGAGATTAGCGTGTTCAAACATTCAGACAAACAGACAAACAGATAAACAGACAAAAAGACAAAAATTCTAAAAACCATTGTTTTGGGTTCTATTGCGTTTATAAAGCCCCCTTACAACAGTTTCTCTATTATATCTTCGATGTACAGACGTCGACCACTTACAATTTTATTATAGGTATGTATTGATTAACGGTGTTTGGACACAGCCAGCGTCTGTATCAGTACATACATTGGGGTACCTAATAGTGTGTAATAATAGTAATTATATTTAACAATCATTGTAATTTTCTGTCCCATTTAGAATTTTTTCCAAAGGATTTTTATTTAGTCTGAATTTTTTAACCTGCTAATCTAAGCAACGGCTTAACTGATTTGAATGCGTTGATCACTGGTTTGTTGAGACCGAGTTATTGCCGACAGTACTCTTTTCGAACTCAAGCGAGACTCCCTGTCGGTGAAGGTCTCAGATTCACGCGACATAGCATGCGCCTCGCGATCAGCAGTCAAACGTGCTTCGCGTTGTTCATTGGTTTCCTGAGACCGACAGCACTCTTTGAGAACTCAAGCGAGATTCCCTGTCGGTGAAGGTCTCAGATTCACGTGCAGGGTGTGAGCTTCTGAAGCACGTAACCTAAACCTGTCGTTCCTGAGATGCAGTAAGTCTTGCTTCATGATCCTCTTCAGATTCCTGAGATCGAAATAATCTTAACCTTTTATCATTTCTGCTGCATTGGCTGAGGTTCGATTTTCTTCGAGGCATTCTCACTTACTATCGTATGCAATAATACTTATACAGTTACAGGCAGCAACCTTACATACCACTATTATTTCAACTCTGTCTTTATTTAAAGGTGACAAATACTAAAAAACAGATTATTTTGCCCCTTTGGCACGGAACCTTTTGTGCTTTCTGACACGCATTTCCCCTTTTTTTTATATTTTTATAAGTATGTATATGTATTATGTATACACACGTGTTATAAAACAGCAAATAGTGGAAATCAAATCTGCAAACAGAGTTATTTATTACTGAGCTACTCACACTCAAGATATATTAGTGGTATGTAACACCTGTCCTGACTGCGGTAATTTTGATTTAAATTATATAGTAGTTATGGATCTTCTAAAGTGCCCTATCAGCAATCCACTTGCCCTCTATTACGTGGGACCAACAAAAGTACTGGCACAGTGTTGATGTGTAAAGCACCTCTGCCTACCCCTTCGGGAATATAGGCGTAATGTATGTCTGCATACACATAACTTTTTTATTTATCAACCTTTTGAAATGAAACAAACACTAAATGTTAAGTTGAATGTACCGCAACGCATTAGTGAAAACCACATTCAAATCAGTTAAGCCGTTTTTGAGATTAGCGCTTTCAAACATTCAGACAAACAGACACACAGACAAACAGACAAAAATTCTAAAAACCTTATTTTGGGGTTCTATTGCGTTCATAAAGCCCCCCTGCATCAATTTCTCATATATATCTTCCTTGTACAGACAGCATACAGTTACAATTTTATTATAATATGTATTGATATTGATTTTAGTTTAACATATTAATGTTACATTATATAACAAATCATCACGTGTACGTCGAGGCTATACAACTGCTTAACGTCACTGAATATTGAGAAGGCTTAAACGGACAAAACAGACTCTAAGTAAAGCGTTATTGGACAAGTTCTTAGTTATTCAAAATAAGTTGCTCATTAGTCAATAGGCTAGATTATAATATTTTATAAGTTTTCATATTTTAGCTTAATATAAAAAAAATCATCTTACTTACTTTCATTTAAATATGTCAGTCAGTCAGCTAGTCCGACTGTTGTAATAATTACAGACTCTTTTTTATGCTTGGACTTGCATCTGGTAGAATTTACTTTTGGATTACAAGATGGTTATTATCTATCGTCATTGTATAGTGCTCGGTAACCGCAAAAGGCTACTATGTGGGACCAACAAAACATCTGTCTAAATGTGGGTTTGCAATACACCTCTGCCTACCCCATCAGAATTTGAAAACATTTAAATTTTGAATCTTTTACAAACAATTATCTCAGTGAACTACCGCGCCGCCGCGCCGCGCCGGTCCAAGATGAACTACCGGACGGTGCATCCATTGCGGGCGTCCCGGGGAGGCGTATTATATGCTCACATTTCAGCACTGTAGGCTGATTTACACAGGGCCAGTTACTGACTCCGAATTTGAGACAAGTCAGCGCTGACCCGAGAAAAACCTAAAGCAAACTGATTTGAAGCCAATACAGCGGTGGGAAGTCATTTGAAGTCAGTATCGGCGTTTACACTGGCGCCGACAGTGACTTGTGCACTGACCCTGTGAAAACCTGCCTTTAAAGGCTGATTTACACAGGGTTAGTTACTGACTCCGAATTCGAAACAAGTCAGCGCTGACCCGAGAAAAACCCAATGTAAACTGATTTGAAGCCAGTACAGCGGTGGGAAGTCATTTGAAGTTAGTATCGGCGTCTACACTGGCGCCGATACTGACTTGTGCACTGACCCTGTGAAAACCTGCCTTAATTTTGCCATACGATATTTGAAAATCGTATACAATATTGAAGTTAACTAGGCTAGTGATGGAAATTCGATGACTGGCCGAGTTCCTTTACAGGATGCATACTATGACTAACTGAGTTACCAAGGTAGAACATTGGAAAAAACTACTCATTTTATTTGACATTTTTATCGAATCGATAAGTATTCATACCTACGTCCTATGTCACTTCACCCTCTGTATGGTGACAATACGACTCAGTAGTCACTAGTCCGAGTCAACTAGCCACAGTATTATAATAATATCATGCCATGACAGTTAATTAAACTAGCTATAGAACTTTACCGAGCTATATCACTCCTCCACGATGTCAGTTCGAATCACTAATTAAGAACAATTCACTTTGATATACTCGTATCACTAAATAACAGTGTCACGCATCTTGAAACTTTGTGACGGTAGTATTTGCATAAACTAGTATAATAGACTGCATATGACTAAAATACATTGTATATGTATTTGTTAAATAAAGAATTCCAAAAAAGATTCGAATATTATATTCAGTCAAGGAGAGGGAGGGTACCCTCTCCGCCGAGTTCCGAAGACAGCGGCGAGGGCGTCGCAGATTCATCTACGCCCAAGAACATCGACCTCCGTGATCGGGGCCTGAGGACGGCGGGATAGTCACCCGCCGTCGTTACAGAAGCAGGCTAGAAGGGTCGCGTGCTGCAGGGCCTCAGCCCCACATCACGCAACCTGATTCACTCACCGACCCGGGATAAAACCCTACCCCGACGACGCGGGATTCTCATCCCGACCAAACCCCCGAAGAGGCCGCCAAAGTCCGCTAGGCGCCACTGGAAATACCTTCTGCGTGCGAACCAGAGACGCCCGGCGACGGACGTGAAAGGGGCCGCGGCCCTGGGTTGCGGAATTAAAAAGAAAGCATCTACCCTATTGTTTTTGATACAGGTTAGTCCGCTTAAAATTTTGTCTTTATTTTTTTATACTTGGGTACGTAATTCTTAAAAAAAAACATCAGTGCCCAGGACCGGGTTTCACCTGGCTTTCTTTCTCTTACAAGGGGAACGCTTCACCAATTCAGATATATCAGTGACCTGTCCCCTTACTATAGCGCTCGGTAGAGTTTGTCGATAACATAAAGAGGTATTATGGGTAAATGTAGGTACTTATACACCTGTTTTAATTTTATCTATATCTTATTACACATATTACAAAGAGGTATTTGTTATAATGTTTATATTATGTAGCCAGTCACTCGTCCATGGGCCATCGGTGAAATTTTTTTTTTTAAATATGCTGTAGGCTGTAAGTATTATAAATTATTAATATCGAGTTTCAAATAGATAACTTTCATCTATACACGCCCACCATTTCAATATTTTTATTTTCACTGTAGCTATTATATTTAAGCTGTTACAAAGTATTTCCGCCACTTTCCGCGCCAGTGGAGGGGGAGGGGGGGGGGGGGGGGCGTCTCACGTGTCACATTATAATAGCCAAAGTAAAAAGCCAAAGTAAATACTAAATAAACCAAAGACACCTTTCAAAACTAGTCGCGTAGCATTAATCTATCACTTTACAAATCATAATTATTTGTGTTTTTCTTAAACAGATTCCAACACCTGTCCATATTCCGACATCAACAATTCTAGAAGAACAGGCAGTAAGGTCAGGCACTGCCAAAAGTAGGATAAGTACCTTTATTGCCTTTCCGGGATAATTGGCGGAATGGACTCAAGTATAAGTATATTTTATTAACTATAAGGCCACGACTGAAGGCCGTAGGTTCTCGCTAGATTTAATATGATCTAGGTTTCAAGTCACAGAGCTCAGGGGCAAGCATTTGGAACAGCCAGCCATTTCACCTGAACGTTGTCCGTAGCGGCGATAGATTGTAGGCTATACATAAGAACATATAGTTTAGTTTTCACAAGGAGTAGGTAAGGGCGCTGTTTTCTTGTCATAGTCACGACCCGCGTGACATTATGACATTATGACGTGTGACATATTACATGTTACTACTTATTGTATGAAATATTATAGTATCCGGGTAGTACGGCACGAATGCGAGTCAGAACCGTAGGCGGGTGGAAACACGGATGACAAGAAAAGCGCTCTTAAGTTGGTGAAGTAGGCACGTAACATTAATTAACCATACATGAGAAACAAACACAAAAAGCCATGGTTGAACTCGCAGTATTGGTCCTAGTAGGCTTTTTTTTTTGTGTGCGCTCCTCTACCCATGGCAGAGCCTATTCTTCAGCAATTTTTATGTATTCTAGACTACCTAAAGTTCGACAGCCCTGTCAGGGCTCCTTCCTCTTTTAACTAATCTTATTCTATCGTGATCATCTTTCATTCCTGTTCTCATTCTATTTCTTCTTGTATTTCTCTCGCACTTTCACGCTATTCCTTTCATTTTTTCCGTTGGGATTGTTGGGGTAATATTGCGCCTTTTTTCTTCATTTAATTTTAAAAACTTTAATTTTTTCTTATTTCTAATAGGTTTTTACAAATTTTTCTTTCTTTATTATAACATTCTATAAACTTATTTTAATAATTTAACAGTAATTTGTATTCTATATTTAAACACTTTTCCTTAACTCTATAAAACATGTTTTGCAGTACATACTAAATTCTATTATATTTATGGTTCTTATATTTTAACAAAACTGAGGTGACCATGTGGGTCTAGTGGTAACCGACAATGTTAACACATTGCAAAGGTTAAGCAACATCGAGTCAGGCCGGTTTTAGGATGGGTGACCATTTCTTAAGACACTGAGACCCCTCCGTGCCTCGGAGAGCACGTTAAGCCGTCGGTCCCGGATGTCATACAAACATCTTTGGCAGTCGTTAGGGATAGTTAGAGCCCTAAATCAAAAATCCGACTGGTCTAACTACAGAACTTCGATATCGTCCATGGGTTGTGGAGGACAGATGGACAGATGGCAGTCGCTTCACGGAAAATATCGATGTTCAGCCGAATCGCAGTTAGACTGGAAAGCCGACCCCATCTTTAGTTGGGAAAAGGCGCGGTGAATGATGATATTTTAACAAAACTTACTATTTCTCAATTTCTACACCACACCTATTGTGCAGGTAAAACCTTATAATTATGTTAACTATTATGTTTTTATCTTAATTTTTTATTTATCGGTTTCTTATTTTCTATTTTGCTGTATATATCGTCCAATATGCTCATGATATTGACTAATATTGCCTTGTTTTAGCTGTTTCTTTTTTGTGCTATTTTTATTATTTTATCTGTATATTTTAGAAACTGATCTCTATATTCTTAGGTTTTCCTGATTTAAAATAATTTTATTTTGGAATTCGAAATTGTAGCGATCGTTCAAGTGTATCGGGCATTCGAGTATTAAGTGTGTAAGTGTCTCGTGTACGTCCTGGTCGCAGACGCACGATGGGCTCGCCTTACACCTGAAACGGTGAAGGTAGTCTGCGAACCCACCGTGCCCCGTCAGCAGTTGAGTGGTGGTGCCAGCGACCGGCATCTTGCGGACGATATTGTACGCCTCCACTGCACATGGGAGGAAAAGCTTGGTAGCGGAGGCGGTCGTACCTTCTTTGTATCTCGTGTTCCATTCGTGAAGCGTGCGCTGACGCAGAACACGTTTCACGAATGAAACCGGATACAAACCGTAGTCCGGTGCTTTCTTTAATCTCAGAGCCGCCTCCTTGGCGAGTTCGTCGCCTCACTCAATGCCCTCCAACCCCGCGTGGGCCTTGACCCAGAATAAGGAGATTTCCTTACCCTGGGCCATGCCTTCTCGAATGGCGGTTCGGTATGGCATGACGGTTAATTACCGTCAGGAGTGCGGCTATCACTGAAGATGCCGAACGTGGTCGCGCCTCGCTTGAGGATCTCACTGGCCGCTCTGCACAACGCCAGGAGCTCGGCCTGGTAGACGGTGCAGTGCGGGGTGAGAGCAAGTTTGAGGGCCTTCGTTTCGGCCGCACTATTCCAAAATGATAGTGCTGCACCGATTCGGCCCTCAATCTTGCTCCCGTTTGTAAATATTCTGACGTTGAGCCCATCGAAGTACTTGTTCCCCTAGTTGGCTTGAAGATATGTTAGGCAGTGTAGTAAAATACCTTTTTAATATATAAAGTGGAATAAAACTTTAGATAAAGCGAAACCGATTAGGTTAAATCCTGGTTATTAAATCAGTCCAACAGTGTACATTTGTGTTTGTTTATGAAAGAAAGAAAGAAACATTTGTGTGCAAAGTGGCTACACAATACAACATAAATACATAATTCAACATAAAAAAACATATAAATGACATCAAATACATTGGGGATTGGTAGCATGTTCACTCATCAAGAATAAACATACCTTCAAACCACAAGCTCAATGTATTACAATCAATGTATTATATATATACATATACTAGCGGACCCGGCGAACTTCGTACCGCTTAACAGTTCAAAAGGCTTCATAGGAACGATTATTTATTTCTTAGTAACTTAGCATCTCAAATAAATGGAAGGCGATTATTACATTAGGTAAAATAATAAAATTAAAATTTAGTTTAGCAAGTGCTCAATATGATTCCCGTTCTTTAATCCCGTTCGGAATTTTCTTCCTAACAATTTCGCTACCTGTTAATATTTTTATCGCGTAAGCATATCTAAGTGTCATGTTCTTTCTTTTATTTTAAAATGAGCCTGTCGTAAAATAACAATTCTTTATACTATTTGACCGGTTTGATTCCCGGTTCAGACAGGCGATTTTTCAAAATATAAGATTCCGTTGACAGAATGAAGTGGTGATCGTCGTAACTTTCACTACAAACACGGGACGGTAAAACTCGAAGACGTACGAATACATTCATGCAAATTTGACATGTCAATCCTTCTAGGAGACTTGACAGTATGGTAACTTCTACGCCTATCCCAATGAACGAATGATAATACAAAAATGTTTACTGACATTATTATACATTTTTAAAATCTAAAATACTACAATATCCGAATATTGTGGAGAGATGCACAGAAAAATTAAAATAATACGTAACAGTCACTGCTACGATCGATACACAATTAATAAAACCAAAAGAAAATGGCCGAAAACTGTATAGTGAGTAAGACAGGAGACCGGATGAGAGGTGATAACGGTAGACATCTAGCGGGGATAACTGATCGATTGATAGTTGATCGGTTATCGACCGGCGAAGGCGGAAGATCAAATTGAATTGAGAAAAAAATTATAATTGAAGGAAATTATTAAAACTAAAAAAAAATAAAAATCGCGATGAAAAATAAGGGGTTGATCGTAGAGGATTGTAAATTCAGGGTTGTATGTATTTTCTAATGCTATATCATAAAAAACAAACATTATCAAAAAAAAAAAAAATTAGGCTTGGACTACCCTTAACATTTAGGGGGATGAAAAATAAATGTTGTCCGATTCTCAGACCTACCCAATATGCACACAAAATTTCACGAGAATCGGTCAAGCCGTTTCGGAGGAGTTTAACCACAAACACCGCGACACGAGAATTTTATATATTAGATACATAATGTATTATAAGTTCCACCAGGTGCCGACAATCGAAACTATAAGTGAATTACCCATGTCGTTGACAGTTCTAAACTTCATTTGGGTACCCTCAGAATAAAATATTACTGCGTCGCAGTCTTTTAGATTAATTAGTACTCGTTGAAGTTCGCTTTGAACTTTAAACTCGCCTTTGTAACTTTCATAGGCCTGCGTAGATCATAGACATGTATTAGGTCCTGGTTGCAAATTGCTCTTTGAGTTTGTAGTGGTTTTTGTTTTTGTGTTATATGGGGAAATACGTACAAAATAACTAAGGTATTATGGGTTTGTTTTAGGACAATAACTCTTTAGTGGTAAATTACAACACCTACATTTCTTGTACCAAGCATTTTTGGTGATTTATGTAATCTATGAAATCTAATTGACACTAAATAAAAAAATAGGAATTGAAAATCCTTAGATTATTTGAGGTCAGCAAAAATCCATTTTGTCCGTATGCTATGGACAAAATGACATATTTCATATGGACAAAACGGCATAGGTACCTCCGTTATACATGTGGGTTGAAATCACAGGCAAACTTCAGAAGTAAAACGGAATTATTTGTCCGTTGTCATCCGCTGCTGACAACGGAACGTCGTCGAATAGTTCATTTTAGGGTTCCGTACCCAATGGGCAAACCGGGATCCTATCATATGTGTCCTCGCAAATATCATCATCGTCGGGACAAACGTACATGGTCCACGTTATACATTTATTTTTAACGCGCCTTCTAAACGATATGTTAGTTTGTCCGTTAACTAGGCCTACCCCGGTTCTAACGAAACCTACCCCGGAGCTAGCGAAACTTCGGTTTCGGTCAAAGTTCATATGAATTTGTCATTTGTTTTACGTTCTAATTTCGTTATTCAAAGTTTCGTTCGTAACGCGAGTCCAGGGTTATGTCGTTTTGGACAAAACTACTACTAAGATACTAAAATAAGGTTATAAGAAAACCAAAGCAGATAGAATATTAAGAGGATATTTTTATAGAAAACGAACTTTAAAATAAATGTGTAAAATAACGAAAAACTTGTCAGCTACAGAAAACTGTCGTTGCACAGAAAATCGTAGCGGATTTTGCTTCTATCAGAATGTCAGTACCGCGTTCGCGTTTTAGCAGGATTTTTCGTACAATCTCGAGTCACGTTATGCGGTTGTCACTTGTTCACCTCAAATTCAAGTTACGAGGCCTCTGTTATTGTCGTTTTTGTCCGTATATGCAGTTTTGTTCTTATTTCCCCTCCCTACTACCAGACGCCCGAGGTTCCTTTTGTTCACAAAAGCAATAAAGCCCCGCTATTGCAACGTTTTCCATTTCTCATCTGCTCGTAGCATACATAATGATTAGGACCTACCTTAAACATTATGTATGCTACGAGCAGATATATCTACAGAGCCTACCGTAATAGTATCCCTCGAAGAACGGACTAATTCAATTGTTTTTTATTAAAATTCCGAATTTTTAAGAACCTACGGCTACCAACGCGCATAAAGCAATTATAAAAATACTAAATTAAGTACATAAATAAACCATTTGAAAATGAATCTTTCGCTGGTTCGGTAAGTTGGTTCTACTGAGAAAATACCAGCAAGAAACTCAGGTAGTTTATCTTGTTTCTTTCTTATGTGATATAGTTTTGTTTAAATTGTGTTACAATTTATATTGTGCGAATGCAGAATAAATAATAAATAATAAATATTTTTTGGACATTCTCACACAAAAATTCTATTCTCTAAATTCAGTAAAGTTAACATAAACACTATCTTAAAAAACTTTTAAATCTTTAAATATCAAGAAAACAGCTGACCTCTGGGGCATCTCTGTGTATTTAGTAAATTCTTTTATTGAAATGGTTGCTCCTGAACTAGTAATAATATTTAATAATTGTGTTGATAGTGGTGTGTTCCCTGATTTAATGAAATCTAGTAAATTAATTCCCTTGTTTAAATCGGGTAGTACTTCAGATCCGTCCAATTTCCGTCCCATTTCTGTACTACCTATATTTAGTAAAATTTTTGAAAAAATTATGCTTAATCAAATGCAAAATCACTATAACGTTAATAAACTATTACATACAAAACAATTCGGTTTCACTCGTGGTCGGTCCACCACTGATGCCTGCCTGATGAATTAAATTATTAGAGTGTATATACAGGGCCTGGGATGGGTCATATGATGCTTATGGTGTATTCTGTGACTTATCTAAGGCCTTCGATTGCGTTCAGCACCAGACTTTAATTAAGAAACTTGATCATTACGGAATCCGGGGGACGGCATTGAATTTCGTCAATTCTTACTTAAGTGATAGGGTCCAGAAAGTAGTGATCAATGGTAAACAGTCACCTGGTTCTCCTGTAGCAATGGGGGTACCGCAGGGTTCAATTTTGGGCCCTTTTCTTTTTCTAGTATATATTAATGATCTCCCTCACCTCATAAGAGACGACCACGAGGTAGTTTTGTTTGCTGATGACACTTCTTTAATATTTAAAGTTAAACGTGGAAAGCGTGAATTTGACGATGTAAACATTGCCCTCTGTAGGATAGTCCACTGATTTTGTGCTAATAATTTATTATTAAATGAAAATAACACTAAATGTGTAAGATTCACCTTACCTAGTGTAAGACTTGTTAAAACCAGTGTTAAGGTTAGGGATGATATAATAGAATTAGTCGATGACACTGTCTTTCTGGGCGTAACGTTAGACTCCAAATTGCAATGCTCCAAATTGCTCATATCGGGAAAATTTCGGCCAGGCTTAGTTCAGCAGCCTATGCTGTCAAAAAGATCCGACAACTTACAGACATTAAAACGGCGCGTCTTGTCTACTTCAGCTACTTCCACAGTATCATGACATATGGCATACTACTGTGGGGTTGCGCTGCCGATATTGAATGCATCTTTGTGTTGCAGAAGAGGGCTGTCCGGACTATCTATGGAATGGGGTCTCGGGAGTCATTAAGAGATAAGTTTAAGCATATTAACATCCTTACAGTGTATTCACAGTATATTTATGAAATTTTATTGTATACCCACAAGAACAAAAGTAGGTTTGTGAAAAATAGTGATAATCATAATCTAAACTTAAGAAATAAGGATAAACTGGCTGTTCCTAAATTTAGGCTTCATAAAGTGAGTAATTCTTTTGCGCGGAACTTTATTCGAATGTACAATACATTGCCAACCGAAATAGCAAATTTATCTGTCAATAAATTTAAAAAACTAATAAAAAGTAAATTGTGCCATAAAGCTTATTATAGTATTAATGATTTCTTAGATGACAAGGCTGCCTGGTTGTAACACGAATTGCTCCTTTCTAAATAACTTTGTATTAGATTTAAGACGAAATATTTTGAAAAAAGCCGTACTGAGTTTCTTGAGGGCTCTTCTCAGTCTCGTTGCATTCCATCGAACCCGGAAATCGAAACTGGTAGAGTCACACCAAGTTTTGACGAATCTAAATAATTTTCTAAAAATTTCAAAGATAATAAACGTTATTTTATTTTATTTTATTTTACAATGTCATCTAGCCCAAATTAAGCTAATATAAGCTTGTGCTATGGGATCTAGACGACTGATAAATATACTTATATATTTCTAAATACATACATATTATACATAGAAAACACCCATACTCCGAAACAAACATTCGTGGACCACACAAATAATTTAATTCGACCCGGAAATGAACCTGGGACCTCAGGGCCGGCAGTCTCATACTCATACCACTGCGCCACCGAGGCAGTCATACAACAGACAGAAGATTAGGATGACCATGCATTTTATCATTAAGATATTCGTCTACATTAAAGTGGATTTGTTTTCTTTCGCATTTCTCGGGATGAAAAGTAGCTTAGTGAAAGTTCCTTAAAATCGTTCTAGACGAGGAGAGTCAAAGAAACATACAGATTCATAGACATTTTTTTTTAAAACAAGTTTTTTTGAATTTAAGTAGGTAAATGCATTTAACGAAAAGCTGTTAGGTACTTAATTTGAAATTACAAACAGACACTTAATTATTTTTTTTTGTATATATAATTATCAAATATTTCTGGACATTCTCACACAACGTCATCTAGCCCAAATGAAGCGAATACATCTAAACTTGTGATATGGGATCTATACTACTGATAAACAACCCCTATATATATTTTTAAATACATTCATAATAAGTTAACTCTCAAACTCCGATAAAAACACGTGTGGATCACAAATATTTGATTCGATCCGGAATCGAACTTGGGACCTCAGAGGAGTGTCAGACGACAGTCGCATACTCATACCACTGCTGTATCGCGGCAGTCAATGAACACGAGATGATAATGTTTAGACGTAGATATTGCCCAGGCAAATGATGTTAGTCAAATACGAAATTGCGATGCAGCTCGGGCATGATGAACTTCCGTACGCAGATAGTTAACTTCATTACGTTCATGTTCCCTGGTTTGTTACCGTCTGTTGTATGTACCGTCGCGCGTCGGTGGTACTCCTTTGTCTATTCTACGTTGAACATTATAAGTTAATACATTTCTTAAACATTACTACTAGTATAATATGTATTATGGCTGGTTTACACATATTAAGTTGTCAAGTAGATATGTAGGTAAGTGTGTGTAATACGTAGCCCAAGTTGGTTGTAAAAATAATGCACTAATTTGATAACTTGTTTGAGAAAACTAATTTTATTCCCAGTGGTAAGTAAGGACCACCTACTTAACTTGTAACTTAATACTAAATACTTGAAAATAATTACTGAATTAACTGTTTACACGATGTAATTTGCTTACATAATAGTAAAAATTTTGACAACTAAATACTTAACAACTTATTACTTAATACGTGTAAACCAGTAGGATGCTTCAAGCTAATTACTGGAGAGGTCGAGGGTTGAAATCTCACTCAAGTCGATAGTTAGTGTAATATAATATTCAACGAATAAATAACTCGAATAATACCGACAAATTACACTGGTCAGTTTACACATCAGATACATAAGGTACCTGTGCATATTCATCCCCATCATATTGTACGTAATAAACCTATATATAATATTCTACGGGGAATTTACGGATAACCGGTTGTGTGAAACGCGATAGATTAATAGTTGGTAGTTTGTATATGTTGAATATGATACGAAGTTTGTTATGCATCAGTGAGGTTTTGTACATACATGTACTCGTAGCTAGTAGTAATTATAATAAATTTAAAACGCTAACTTTAATAGTGATTTTTAGAATTTATATATGAAGCAAAATGAGTTGCTAGGGAACATAGATGCCTTAAAACAAGCTTATTAATAAGCTTGTTTATTAGCTTATTTTGGGCTATGGTGCAGTGTAAAAAAAAGTCTGTCTTCAAGCGGAGAGTGAAGACTCTCCTAACCGGAGAAAAGCCGAGAACAAACAGACAGACGGACGGACGCATATGACAAAACTATAAGGGTTCCGAGACTTGAACTATATGGAACCCTAAAAATCCATCCACATCCAATGAACTGTTATTTTCTGCATTGCGAGACTCTAATTGGATTTGATCGTGGATTGAATTAGCCATTGTTGGATCTTGATTGGACGAATTCGAGTATCATAGAGGAGTCCTATGTCGACTGGTAGGTATAGGCTAACTAGAATGAGTTTATGATGTAACTAGAATGAAGATACAATCTATCTATAAATATAAAAATGATCTTCGTATCCGCGAGAATGGCTGGACTGATTTCGCTAATTCCTGTTTGTTGTGTTCATTATTATCAGGAGAATGATTATTTAGAAGAAAAAATAATTAGTTACGTGGAAATTTAGCAAATTTAATAAAACTTAACGACCAGAACTTTCTATTATAATGTAACCTATCGTTTGATATGCCTAACCAGAGACTTGGGATGCCGCTCGCCTCGCTCCTTTAATAGACCAACAGAGCGTGAGAAAGAGAAGTCTGGAGAAGTCATCATCATTCAAACATTGCCTGAGTAAATAAAGATAGACGACGACGTACTTTTAAATATGTGTGTCAGTGTCACTGACAAGAATTTTCCGTAGTTTTCCTAATTGCATTTTTAGCGAAACGGGTGAATATTACATTTCTAAAATACGAGTATAAGCAAATCCTTGTGTTATTTACAGTAACACTGTATTTAAGTGCCATGGTGTCTTGTTCTATAAGTAATTTTAATGTGACTAAAGCAGACAATCCAAATAATTACACGTTTCGCAGGTAAATACAAAATTTTCCAGCAATTCTTAGGTAACATATTATTATATTTGTTTATGTCTTGTGTTTAGCAAATAAGTAAAGGGTTTTAATAATAGTACATTGATTACCCTTGCATTGTACAGTAATATTTCCTATTCACAATGAAGAATTGATCTTAAATAACGTAAAATAGGAGAATGTCCTTTTACGGTAGGGCTTGACCACCTGATGACGTCACGATTATCTATGTATCGATAAACCATGGCAATATGAAGTAGAATATTTTACGTACGTATAACATTCGCCTGTTCTTGTATTTTAAAGCAATGAGTCTGCCTAAATTATTCTTAAAATATTAATTTACATTAATTTTTTGCTTCATATCATCTATATATTTAATACGACAATTTGTCTGTTTGTCTGTCTGTCTGTTTGTCCGCCGCGTTTTTCAATTATAATTAATAATATAAACATTTGCATGAAATATTAAAATATTCTTTTTATTTTTATTTTTTTTATTTGGGGCGATACAACGTTCGCTAGGATAACTAGTATTCATAATTTCTAGATCGCGCTATTGTTGACCACATTAACGGGATAACAAGTAGCATATTATAGTGCTACTTTTGTCCCGCTAATTTGTTGCAGTGGGAATTGGGAAGAAGAAACGGGCGGAGCCGCGGTAATCTGCTAAAGAAGCTGAACTGTTTCATAGTTATGTAGCTACCAATGAAAAAAATCTTTCGAATATATAATATCCTAAATGCTAAACTAACTTAAAGAAACATAGCTTTGTCATATTCGTTGGTTCGTCTGTCCATTCTCGGCTTTCCTCCTAAACGGTTAAAGCTAGAAAAATTCAACTTTGCATAAATATATGTATTTATAACGGTAACCAAGGGCTACAATAAAATAATGAAAACATTTTTTTGGGTTGCCTCCCCTACGTTTAAAGTTAAAATTGTTTTTTTTCTACCATCAACCCCATCGTGTGGGGTATGAATAGATAGGTCATTTAACAATATTAAGAAGTTGCCAAAACAACTTTTTGATTTAAGAATTCGCGTTCGAGATATTCAACTTTAAAACCCATATTTTTATTAAAACAGGAAACATTTTTTAAAATTTTTCGAGCCAGCCGTTTAGCTTTTAGAGGACGTTTCCTCTAAAAGCTAAACGGCTTTAGTAGTCTTAGCTTTTAGCTTTTAGAGGAGAGAGAGAGGCTGTCTTTAGCTTTTAGAGGAAACGTCCTCTAAAAGCTAAACGGCTGGCTCGAAAAATCTTAAAAAATCATGATGATACTCTATGTTATTAATTATCTTTAAAGAAAAACTAAAACAGATTAGATACTTTGTTTGTTCAGGAGTAAGTTACAGGCTATATAACATGACTACGGACTACAATTGGCCGCTTTTTTAACTAATGCCAGTGCGAGACGGAGACGTAAGCTAAAAGTATAACGGATTAGTCAGATTCTGTTAAATTACTTAGAAATTACACTCAATACTTTATCGATATTTTGCGTATTTCAAAGTGTACACAACACTATTTCACTCACACATTTGCATTTGGATTTTGGGATCGCCTCTGAAATGTCTTTGTGTATATTTCTATATGCCTAACTGTATAATTAGCGCCACAGACATGTGTCGGTCTGAAGTATAAACTATCTAAAGCCATGAGACGTCGGGTCAACTATTAAATACATATTGAGTATAATACAAGTATAGGCAGGGCTATGTCACTCGCCTAACAATCGCAAAAAATACGTGACGTCAGCTACAACTTGAAGTTGTAAGTCAGTAAGGGTTCTCTTGTTTGTGACACGGCATTGAACACGGAAGTGGTAAGAATGGATATGGCATGTAACTGTGCAGCACTATATTGTGTGATTAGTGTGGTACTATTATCTATAATGTGCTACTCTGAACTTTCAAGTTGGTACTGATGTCATGAAAGATAGGCGTGTTTTAATCAAAGTAGACGTGGTTAATCAGTGACTGTCAGTTTTTGTACTTACGCACAATTCCGGTTTTTCGTGAAACTAGGAAGATATTAGAAGAAAATAATGGAGTGTTGTGTTTTATTATGTGAAAACTATTTAGACAGGTGCTCTGATTCATTTGTGTGTTGGTTTATAAAGGTAAAAAAATAAAGGTATTTAGAGCTATTGTGTTAAGACTTCCTGTTATTTATACCTAAGTACGGTTGTTCAAAATTATCTTCTGAATGGTTTTCATTCTGCATCCCATTATGACATTATTAAACAGACAATTAGTTTTAAATTTAAAAATGATGATAACTTGGTATTTTCATAGGTAACAGAGAAGGATTAACTAAATAGGAATTACTGAAATATTGTGGAATACTATGCTCCTTAACTGTTAACTATATAGTTATATATATGCTACACTACAGTAGAAAGTTGCCAGTCAATGTAAATGGTGTTAGGTATAATTTGAATTTAGGTACTAAAGCTCACTATAATGACAATTTTAAAGTAATTGGCTTAAATTGTATTGTTAGAAATTATAATTATTTTTGAAGACAAATAGTATCTTCGCTACATTGTTTTATTAATTTGTCCGCAACTTAGTACTTTTCTTAATTATTTTTACAATATTGTGAAGCTTTGACACGCCTTTTAGTAACGATTTATACTTTGACGATTTCTAAGAACGTGAAACTATAGGTACCCCAATTTAAGATTATTTTATTGACGGCTATGTAATAACGTAGACTAGGCTTATTTATAATAAGAATTACAATATACATAATTATATACTAAAAATATTTACTACAAAATATCGTTTAAAAAATCCTTCGCGTCATTGCCGACTGGGAAGGTTCCCAGAATTCTTTGGGCCAGAAAATAGCCAGCCTGGTCTGGTCCTGAGAAGCATCGATTAAGCGTTTAGCAATGTTTCTATAAAGGTGGCGAGCACTCGGACCCCATGACCCCAGTATCTCAACCCCAAACGGCTCAAATATGTAATCACCTGCTACGTTAGCATATTTATGCCGTTTGAGGCCTTCAGCCGATGCAGCAGCAGCACATCCGGATGTGCTTGGAAGGTGTGAAGGTGCTAAGGTGTCAACGCATGTAGCGTCCCACACAAAAGGCCTTCCCATCGTCCACGGTAGCAACGACATACCGTCCGGTCTCTTTCCATCGCTTCGTGCTAAACCATTTGTTTCACGTACGGCCGAAGGACCTGCGGTGGAAAGAGCCCTACGAATTATGTCGTTTAGAATAGCGTGCCGAGATATACGACCTATACCGAATACTTAAGTTACACTGTCTAAGTATCTAATATTACAACTGTGCTATCCAACTTCAAAAAACAATAGAAAAGTTACAATTTGTCCTCGCTTTAAAAAATAGAAAACATTGTGTAAACACGACCCGAGGGTTCAACGAGAATGCTCGATTTCGTCTGAAGACATCAAGACAATCCAAGTAAAAAGTGAAAAAAAATCATAGTAGGGTGAAACCCATTACAAAAGGACGAGAATATAACAAAAATTAAGGGAAAAATAATTTACGGTCGATCTGAGGTAGTGGAAAGGGGTGAGTTTTTAAGGGTAAAAACGGTTTATCTCGATTTCCGGCACATTAACCATAGTAATATTTATATATATTTTTACACTATCAGAAAGAAGAGATTTCAACGAAAAAAAACTTCCCGACTTTTTTTAAAAAGCTGATATTTTGACGTGATAATTTTCGATTGAAAATTAGGGTGTTTTTCGATTTTAAGTCAAAATTAGGTGAAAAAATAAATATTTCAAATCCAAAAAATTACGGAGTCTTTGGGACATAAAAAGGTAAATTTTCACCAAATTTCGTTGAAAAAAAAAATTGTTTTGCATAAGATAAAAATAAAAAACTAAAAACTTGATTATTTGAATTTTTCACATAAATTTTGAGGTTATGTGAAAAAAGTGTAAAACAAAAGTTGTAGGTGTCTTTATTACCTACAACTTTGTCATTAAATTTTTGCCATAGGAATTGTAGTTTTGCCGGAAATCGAGATAAACCGTTTTTACCCTTAAAAACTCACCCCTTTCCACTTCCCGACCTCAGATCGACCGTAAATTATTTTTCCCTTCATTTTTGTTATATTCTCGTCCTTTTGTAATGGGTTTCATCCTACTATTATTTTTTTTGGTTTCAGAAATTATTGACACTGGTCTATATATTCAGTGCGATAAAATAAAAATACTTATAAAACTCATAATAATATCTACCTCAAATAATCACAATTATTTATTTCGTTTTAGGTTTGTAATCTACCTTTCAATCTTAAGAAACTTTTTGAACAAGAAAAATAAATAAATAAAAACTTACTCTATTACCTATGTGTTATTTAAAAGAAGAAGCCAAACTCCCTACTGTACAAACATTCTATTTTATATTTATTGATCGATGAAGTTTTTGTTGATAAAATATAATATTCTCTATTATTTTAAATAGGTGGTGTTTTAATTAGGTCAGCATGCTCATAAACTATGACATTGACAGGTACTGACTGTACTATTAAGAAATTCAGAACTTTATAGGCGTGATTTTACAAACAACTGATCGATCAAAAGATACCTAGTTGTTTTCACTATAAACAGTTACGAACCTGTTACAACTTGTTTGATAGTTAGACTACGCAGTAAAATTACATTATAACGAAGCGAGTAGTTTTACTGTTAACCTATAGGTGAAAAGTAAAGAAGTAGACGGGGGTTAATGCCCCTCGTACCCCTCCTTACCATAACATCACACTTTGTTTCTGGACCTTTAATTACCACATCTATTCATTTATCTCTGTGTGTCATTGACATTGCTGAAAACCCTAACGTTCAAATTATGTTCTATGTAAACAAAAGAATGTGCTCTAATTAACGTCGAAGTGCAAGTTCTATATGTAAGTACTATTCCCTATTCGGTGGTATAGGTACATCACAAAGTATGTATATCTATGATTATCTATCTGCTTTATAAGTTATAAACCCCTTATACCCCGCTCTGATCCCTGATTGATAATTAAAAAAGGCGAATCATGTAAAAGTTGGTGAATTTACCCCTGAAACTGCTAACTTTTTAGCCACTTAGCTAAACCTAACAGGCGTACTCCATAATTGAATATTTTACTTAGGTATTAAGTTCTTAAAGTTAATCTAGCCTTAAGTAATTTGTATCTATCTTAAATTTGTATCAGTCTTCTCACTATGTCCGTGGTATCGAGGAGCTGGATGGCCTCGACATTAACATGGTGAATAAATCCATTTTGATGAGCTTCTAGGTATTAAGTGATGTAAAGGGGATGTTAGAGTAGAGGGTTGGGAGTTAGTTGGGCGTTAGTGGCCCAGTAAATGCAGATTATAAGGAGGCTGGGTGTGCCTATATAGGCTTGAATTAATAATAACATCGGGAGATTTATACAAAAATATTTTATTGTTAGGTAATATTTTATTGTTGTATTGTTGATATTAAAAAGAGGAAAGACAAAATTGCAATATAACTGCTACTTTTTATTAAATTCATTCGGCCATTTTGGACATAACCCATTATATATGTGCCCGGTGACGGCAATAGGCTTGTTCCCTATTACGTGGGACTAAAAAACTGGCAAATTGTGGGTGTGTAATACACCTCTGCCTAGCCCTTCGGGGATATAGGCGTGATATGTGTGTGTATGAGTTGTATACACAGATACACTTAGCCTTTTTACTCTACTTTTCGTGATCACTCACACAAATACAGCTACCTATACTTACGTTAAAATTATAGTCGAATTTCGATCAGTGGCGTCCACTTAAATAGTAGGTGTAGATGAATTTATCGTCCATTAAATTTCGTAGCAATTTAAATCCAGTCTCGTCTATCACGTCATACACAAAGGGAGGAACAGCCCCCGGCGTTGGTTGTACCTACACGTCAAATATAAGCCCACTTCAAACATTGTTATGCAAGACTCATTCGGTACTCTCGTATATTTTGGTTCACTAATTACCACCTGCAATTCTCAATGTAATCCGCATTTACCATGCATCCTGTTGTTACAAGTATTATTTTAGTATAAAAATATTGTTTTCCCCGAGTTGGGGCGAATAGTATTAAATAGCAATTATTTCGGAGTCTTTTGGTAAGAGTAAAAGCATATATTTATTTATATTTTATTGTACGCCAATACAGTAGGTATTCATTCATATGTACATGGAGTTTATTAAATCTAATAGCAATGCAATGGGCGGCCGTATTGCTAAAAGCAATTTCTACCATGCAACCTTTGGATGGAAAGATCCTTGTAGGAAGAAAATGTAGTAGTGACCGTATACGTAGGTCACACTATAAGTTTTGCGTAACTTAAAAAACAACATGTTAAAACCAAAATATTATGTTTACTGCTTTTCAAATTACTCTCCTTTACATTTTAAACATTTTTTCATGCGATCGAACCATTTTTTTAAACAGGAGGACCACAGATCTGACGGCATGTTTTCTACGTGCTGATTGAACGCTATCACTGCCTCTTCGGAGTTGGTAAAAGTGAAACCTCTCATCAAATCTTTGATTTTGGGGAAAATACAGAAATCACAGGGTGCTAGGTCGGGGCTATACGCAAGATGGGTGACGAGTTGTACTTTTTCGGAAGCTAAAAATGACTTTGTTTTGTCGTGTGTGAAGAAGCGTTGTCATGATGTAGGAGAACGCGGCTTTTGGGTCGTCTTTCGCGAACTTTTTCTAACACCCTGGGTAAACAAATGGTAGAATACCACTCGGCATTAACACTCTTTTGAATCTTCAAGTGGAATTGTACAGATAGGACCCGTAGCTGAGAAAAAAAACGCGATCATTTTTGGAGTTTACTCCTTAAGAATCGATTTTCATATATAAGGCGCCCGGTATGAGAAAAATCCGAGGGGTAAAACCTACTAACAAGTAACGAAAATCGTGTCACGTTTTTGGTGCGTAAACTCCAGTCGTGCGTCGGAGCTGACACACACACATTTTTTTTACCAACGTTCTCACCTGCCTCACTTTTGTTGGCTTGTTCTCATTTTCAAACACCCATTCACAAGATTGCGGTTTTTTTTTCGGGTTCAAAACAATAAATCCACGTTTCGTCTCCTGTGACAATGTCATAAACAGCATTAGAATGTCCGTGGTCGTACTTCAGTAGCATCTGTGAGCACCATTCCCCGCGAGCTCGCTTTTGCTCCGCTGTCAGTTCATGAGGGATCCAACGTCACAAAGTTTCCGAACTTTCAATTCTTCCTGTAAAATTTTCTGGATTTGACTCATATCAATCCCCAATAGTCCTCGAATGGTCGTTATGTATATACATGGGGCACACTAAAAGTTTTGCACTTCTAGCTAATCGGAACTATTTGAATTTCGAATGTTATATTTTTTAAAACGTTACAACCTTCTTAGTAATAAAAAAAAACAATTGGCGGGAAATCATTTATCAATTGTTTTTTATCACACATCAAAGTTCTAAGTATGCAACGAAAATTGAATTAAGTCGAAAAGATTTTAGAGCGATGATTTTTTATGATTTTAAAAGTTCTCTCTCTCCACAAGACTGTGCCACTCGTCTTCAAAATACTTTTGGGAGAGAAGAACCTTGTTTGAGCACTATGAGGCGATGGTTTGCTGAATTTGAGAGAGGTCGAGTTTCTTTACATGACGAATTTCGTGAAGGGCGGCCTTCAACTACCGTCAACGAAAATAATGTAGCTACTGTTAAGCGGTTAATTGAAGAAAACCCGCGGATTACCTATGAGACAATTCGAGGACTATTGGGGATTGGTATGAGTCAAATCCAGAAAATTTTACACGAAGAATGGAAAGTTCGGAAACTTTGTTGTCGTTGGATCCCTCATGAACTGACAGAGCAGAAGCGGGCTCGCGTGGAATGGTGCTCACAGCTGCTACTGAAGTACGACCACGGACATTCTAATGCTGTTTATGACATTGTCACAGGAGACGAAACGTGGATTTATTGTTTTGAACCCGAAAAAAAACAGCAATCTTGTGAATGAGTGTTTGAAAATGAGAACTACGGGTCCCATCTGTACAAAACCACTTGAAGATCAAAAGAGTGTTAATGCCGAGTGGTATTCTACCATTTGTTTACCCAGGGTGTTAGAAAAAGTTCGCGAAAGACGACCTAAAAGCCGCGTTCTTCTACATCATGACAACGCTTCTTCACACACGGCCAACAAAACAAAGTCATTTTTAGCTTCCGAAAAAGTACAGCTCGTCACCCATCCTGCGCATAGCCCCGACTTAGCACCCTCTGATTTCTGTATTTTCCCCAAAATCAAAGATTTGATGAGAGGTTTCACTTTTACCAACTCCGAAGAGGCAGTGATAGCGTTCAATCAGCACGTAGAAAACATGCCTTCAGATCTGTGGTTCTCCTGTTTTAAAAAATGTTTCGATCGCATGAAAAAATGTTTAAAATGTAAAGGAGAGTATTTTGAAAAGCAATAAACATAATATTTTGGTTTTAACATGTTGTTTTTTTAAGTTACGCAAAACTTATAGTGTGATCACGTATAATATAATAGGTATAGCAATGGTAAGTATGATGCTCAAACTTTTTTCAATTAATAGGATTATTTTCGCTAAAATAGAAGACATTAAAACGTCGACATATGTTTCACCTCTAAACGAGGCATTCTCAAGACTGTCTCAGAGAGAACAGCAAAATATGAAGCAAGATCATATTTGTTTTTAAGGCATGAACATGTAAATTTCGCTAGCGCGATGTAGGATGTGTCAAAAAACAACTACCGGGGTTGAAATATTAAGTCAGGCTAATAAATTCAAAATAGGTATTTTTAAGACAAAAATCAACTCTTTAATTCGCAGAAAACATAATGTAACACACACAAACCAGTAGTTTTGTTTCACGAACAGTAGTTTTGTTAGTTTTTGTTTTTTTTGTAGTTGTTTTTTGACACATCCTACATCGCGCTAGCGAAATTTACATGTTCATACCTTAAAAACAACTATGATTTTGCTTCATATTTTGCTGTCTCTCTGAGACAGTCTTGAGAATGCCTCGTTTAGAGGTGAAACATATTTCGACGTTTTATTGTCTTCTATTTTAGCGAAAATAATGCTATTAATTGAAAAAAAGTTTGAACATCATACTTACCATTGCTTTGTCATGGGCTTTCGCCAGGTAACGCCTGATTCTATCCAATATTTTATAATAGGTATGTTGTATCAGTTATCTAGTACGTGTCTACACTATTAGTACAAGCTCTGCTTAGTGTGAGACTTAGATAGCGTAGTGTTCAATTATCCTAACATATACGAGTATTTCACAATAGAGAATAGTAGAAGTTGGTCTTGCAAGGTCGCGTGGAGGGCACAATACCACGGGGTCGGTCCCCAAACCGCTGGGATTGACCTCATCAGATCCACTACACAATCAACCGCGGTGGAATGTGCTCGCAGTGCAAGTCAAAGGCAGAAGTGGAGGCACATCACTCGACGTGCAGCCGCTTTTGGCGAGGAGAGTGACGTAGCATCCTATTATCCTAGTCCATCGGCAGCCATGACCACTCTACCTAGAGTGTACGACTAAGAAGAAGAAGATATTTCTCGATTTTTATTGATATGATTTTTCTTCAAGTCCTTGTTTGCACGGTTAGCGCATCACGTAAGAACTGCAGAATCGATTTTAATGAGATTCTGTACAGATATAGTTAGAAATCCAAGGCAGATAATAGTTTATCCTGATAAAAAATTTCTGTAAGGATCAGGAATGGGAAGACTATTTGCTGACGGCTTCTTCCGTGAGATAATGTAACTTACCCAATAAGATGAAACATTTTTTTAAATGGGTCCAGGTGTTTTAGAGTCTATTCATTGCAAACAAATAAACAATCAAATCTTTCCTTTTTATAATATGGGTAACCAACGCGTGTCCTCTGTGTGCTATAGACAGATGAATACTACACAATGGCGGCAGCTGACGATTGGTGATAAAGGAACTGGTTACGTAACGATACTTGCTTTCTTACGCGAGAGGGAGACGCCGCCGCCGCATGCCGTCAGCGCCACACTAAGGGTTGTCAAAATACCGCACAGATAAATAATACTATAGCAAATCAGTTCATTGCGTAAAATTGCGTAGACCTTTAGGAAGGGTTAGATTAAGATTCATGAAATTTGTTTTTTTCTCAATCAGTTTTGATTAAAATTTCAAATCTATTTTTTACTGACCATTAGGATACTTTTTTATCTTAAGAATGTATTCCTGTGGAATTTGGGGACAAAAGATTCAACCTCGGTACTTATTCTAAAACCGAATATACTGTTGTTCCATTAATATCCATCCATCTCCATATATATCTGAGTTGCCTTGTCATTTAACGTGCTGCCTATTGTTTCATCGGTAGTGCCGCTTAAGTTAACTCAGTCCAAGACATTTGGTTCACAATGTTGCGTAGGTCTGTTAAACACGATTCAATTTAAGTAATGTATAGTAAGTTATTATAAAATTTTGTAATTAGATTGTATGTGGAAATGAATGGTTACCCTACTAATATCTTATTCCGTCTCGTTTATTTTGTCCCGTCAAAAACACTTACCATCCGCTAACATCATTTTTACTTCAGTGGTTGCGAACTCTTTGTGAAATAAAGTTGATAAAACTAAAAGAAAATGAAAGAGCATGAACTGAAAAAGTAGGTATGTGTCAATCTTCAAGTATGTAGTAAGGTTTTAATTCACATTCATCGAGTTCAGAAAGTATGCTTTTTTTGTATATTAATGTAAATAGGTACATATAGTATCGGACTGTTCGCTCGCTCGCTCGGAGGCGATATAATATCCCCCCCTCTCTTTGCTGATATTCATCTCATTATCGCACGTTAAGACGTGCTCTTAGGAGCAAGGTATGGTGCATTCTCTACCTGAAATGTCATGCTTTACGGCCTTTTCATTTTAATCTTCAAGTATGTAGTAAGATTGTAATTCACATTCATCGAGTTCAGAAAGTCTGCATTTTTTTGTATATTAATATAAATAGGTACATATAGTATCGGACTGTTCGCTCGCTCGCTCGGCGGCGATATAATTACCCCCCCCCCCCTCTCTTTGCTGATATTTATCTCATTATCGCACGTTAAGACGTGCTCTTAGGAGCAAGGTATGGTGCATTCTCTACCTGAAATGTCATGCTTTAAGGCCTTTTCATTTTAATCTTCAAGTATGTAGTAAGATTGTAATTCACATTCATCGAGTTCAGAAAGTCTGCATTTTTTTGTGTATTAATATAAATAGGTACATATAGTATCGGACTGTTCGCTCGCTCGCTCGCTCGGAGGCGATATAATTACCCCCCCCCCCCCCCCCTCTCTTTGCTGATATTTATCTCAATATCGCACGTTAAGACGAGCTCTTAGGAGCAAGGTATGGTGCATTCTCTACCTGAAATGTCATGCTTTAAGGCCTTTTCATTTTGTTAATCAGAGGGCATTTATTTCTGACTGAAATGCTCGATAGTAAACTTATTTCGACCCCTGGTACTACCCGCCTGATTAACCTCACAGATACTTACTTCTGGAATTCTGATTCTTATACTGTAGTTTTTCTTATGTTCTCTGCTACCTGATGCCAAAATGTATTTAGAGCGTGATGGAAGCCAAAATATTCTTTTAAAATCATTAGGGTGTTTGGTTATAATTGTTGATTGTACATAGGAAAATTTCAGTATTTTTCCGGTAACATTCCAATGCAATAACTCGAACGAGCTAGGAGTAAACATTTTCCATCGGAAGTTGTTTTCCCTGTAGAAAAATTTTCCTAAATAAATTAACTACCTGATATTTCAAACTAAGTACTACCCCGGGCATCCATGATGTTAGTAGTAGAAAACGATAGACAGGTCTGTGTTCTCTTTTTTAAAACTGAGTTTAAGTTATTTATGAGTTTTTGCAAAATTAGTTCTAAACCAGAATGTTTTGTAAAATTATATGATAATTATTTATAATTGTGTTTTACTTATTTAATAAAGTAACTAATGCAAATACTCGTAATTCAGTTATAATAATTATTTAGGTTAATTGGATGTTTAGTGCAATGAAGTGCTTAATCGTAATCTGAACAACTGAGGCTCGAACCTTTTACTTCTATCCCCCTCGTCATTCTTAGCAATTAATTGCGATCAAACATGTGTTTAAAGTTTCTACAATAAAAATATATACAAACATTGAAAAAGTACTTATATTTTTTGCCAGCCCTAGCAATTTTCCAAAGCAATGATTGCAGTTCAACAAACTGCGCACGAGTCGATCGTTGAACCTGCGCTAACCAGTAATGTGTCTCTTTCGCACGCGCTAAGTCAACATCTTCGTTCTCTCTCACTGGTGCAATATACCTTTCTCGATAGCAACCATTGAAGGTATTGTTCTGTGGGAAACAGACTCTGTGGCTATCACTAGGCAATGTACTTTGTATTTAGCAAAAGGCAGTAATCAAAGTTACGTCGTCCATTCTCTTTACTTTCATGTATTATACATAGCAAAATAACTGATTGTATTTTTTGTAGACGCTTTTGCGAAGCGAACGTTTCCTGTTTATTTATTACAATAGTAGCTTTTTGTTTACACGCAATCTGTAACTGCTGGCAAACGAAAGCTCGATGAGCTTTTGTAACGAGAATGAAATGATAAACATGTAAAAACGTAATATAGAATCTTTCAGATACAATATTCATTAAAGTTTACAATTTTGTGATTATTTTAAAACATTTATTTTGAATATTGCAATTTAACATTTTGTCTTCATTATAATACACATAAGACTTATCATTTTGAGATTTTGTAGAAGTAAATGTGATTTGATTTGTCTGTCAGTTTTTCCAAGCATTTTATCGCTCCATCACGCTGTATGATCTGATTTGCGTTCGGCGGATACAGCGCGACGGAGCGAGCAACAAACAATAATAAAAATTGAAATGTCTCATCTAATAAAAATAGTCAAAACAAAATAATAATATACTAGACAAAGATTCGCATAAAGCTAAAAATTGGTATCAATGTTGCAACTTTGTCAAACTATATACTTCATTCTTTTTTAAAAATCAAATTACTTTGTAGCATATTTCCATAAAAGGGAACCTTTTCCAGGGAACCATAAAAGCTTCTCAGAAGCCATAATTGTTGACTAGACTCAGCAACGTTATTAACTTTTTGAAAGCGAATATACTCTACAATTTTTGCTTGTACACTTTTAAACTGTAAAATGCAAAATATAAAGTTATACCTTTGCCTTGGAGGGAATCATGGGGGTTTTATATTTCATTTATAATGGCCTTTTAAACACTCATACCAATTTTACATGAGCAAATTATAATTATGGTAACTTTAACGTCTATTTTCGAGCTAAATTACCCTTAATGGATACAGTTCTATATAAAAGAGTTCCAGTCCCACCAAGATTTTTATAGGATCTCAAGATCTGTAGATCTGACAAACATAAAAGTGTATTTAAGATTAACAAAGATATTGACAAAATATGTATGGGCGTATATTATGCCCCTGCCTATCCCCGGGGTAACAGACGTATTTATAAGAGACATGGACGTTTTTAATCTCAGAATATAAAATGACTTTTACCTATCTAACTTGAGAACTTTTATTATTATGACACCTGTTCTTAACCCTATTAGTCTGAAAGGACTAAATGGATTTATATGACACCTGGTTCCCAGGACCATTAAAAACTGATTTAAAATATGTCGATACATTTTAACGTAATATATGCGATTTTACTCTGCATGTAGTCTAGGTTCAAATCGAAAAGTCAGTCGCTAAGCAATACACAAGTGTGTATTAATATACATACTAGGAAAGTCGCTTAAAAATGCAATAATATAAATGGAACAAGAGGTGTGTCACTTGTGTCTAATTGAATAGTACCATACATACATTAGTATTAATGTGCTGGTTCTGAATGATATTTTGATATGTGCCTTATCGTGATGTAATGAAGAGTAATTGCACACAACGGAATACCAAAAGGAACATATTTTCGCGTTTTTGCCACATATTAAATTGCTGCACAACTCGTATTGGTGGTAGCGTATGATAAAATATGGATAATTTAATGCTAACATATTTTTTAATGTGCCTCGGAGAGCACGTTAAGCCGTCGGTCCCGGTTGTCATACGATCATCTATGGCGGGCGGTAGGGGTAGTTGGAGCCCTAAAAAAAATCCGACCGGCCAAACTACAGAACTTCGATATCGCCCATGGGTTGTGGAGGTCAGATGGCAGTCGCTCCACGGAATATATCGAAGTTCAGCCGATGGCAGTTAGACTGGAAAGCCGACCCCAACTGCGTTGAGAAAAGGCTCGGTGGATGATGATATTTTTTAATTCTCTCAAACAAGTAGTTCCTGATTGCGCGTGGTAAACTGGTCAAAATGTCAGGAACATGAGTGCTAAGCCTTTTCAATATCTCTAGGGCTTAAGTCACCTGCACATGTTGGAGCTAAGGACGAAGTGAAAGGTAAAATAATTTTACAACGATAATCTCTATCTTCCCTTTTGGGAATAGAGACGTGGTTTTGTGTGTTATAAATAACTCTTCTGTATAATGCCGACGTTGGATTGCCATTGTACAACTTTCAACTAATGCTTGGTTTAGATTAAAATATTATTTCTGTAGTCTAAACACGAGACGGCTGTAATTACCAGCCGCGGTTATAAGCTCTCTCTAGCGGAACTGTGTAAAAAGTATAAATTCCTTCTACCTTATTCAATGTACCAATACAATGTATATATAATGTGTAATATACATTATTGTGGATGAACGTTGTACCTATTTGGAATCTTAAGCACATAATATCTTGGATATAAAATGATAAAACTATTCTAATTAAGAGTAGGCCGTTTAAAATTACGAGACTTAGTTATTATTATGTTATTTTTGAATGACATTGTATACATATAAATTTACTGTTAAAACACGGAAAAAACTGTTTTACATAAAAGTTCAATAAACTTTGAATTATAGCCGGAGAGAAGCAGCTTGGGGCGACGACTTGTGAATGCGTGAATTGAGATTTAGAACTTGGCTTATCAATACAGTCAAGTATTGGGTCTCACACTTGGTACATAATTGACAATCTGCACGCGTATAAGTTTAGGTATATACAGTACCTGGAATGGACCTATGTTATTGTGTGCTATAGATTATTATGTCAAAGCATTGGCAATGCGTGCCGCGAAGTGATAATCAACATGAATTGGATTGTGGTGTGTTCGCATCGGTCCATTGATCGTTGAAGTGCTAGTACGTGTCATCTGCGACAATAAAACGTCGATATTACTCGATATGGATGAATGGTTTAATTATTAATACGTCATTGGTGGTATGCCGCGTGATGATAAATATAACTCACACACACTAAATCATTGACTGTTGTGATATTGAGATACATATACGGTACTTTGGTCCCGGCTGGGTAAGAGTGGCGCATCATGATGGCAAGTACTTATTATTCCCTATTCTGTGCCTATAGGTACTTATAGCATGTTCTACATTCTAATACCATGCCATATGCCACATAATTATCTATAGACAATTTCACTGAAGGGGAACTTAATTTTTTGAACTTTATTGTAAATTAAATTGGCATTTTTAAACTAGTTCGGAGTATCTAACTAGTTCTTCTGTGTCGGGAACTAGCAAACCTTACCTTGATATTGGCAATATCATCGATGAACGACAGAGCCACGTACTTAAAAGAAAAAGAAAAACTGCATTCATAGATTTGTAAAATAATCCCAACCCTGTACCCTCCCCGCTGAGTTCCGAAATCAGCGGCCAGGGGCGCCGCAGCGCGGTCGTTTCCTTCTGCGAGCAGGTTATGCTCGTGAAGGAGGCGGCCGGTAGGGTGAAGGAGAGGACCCCCCTCCCCGCTGAGTTCCGAAGTGTGCGGCGAGGGCGCCGCAGACGTGACTACGCCCAGGACCATCGACCTCCATGATCGAGGCCTGAGGACAATGCATTAGCAACCCACCGTCCTTACGACGCGGGACCCAAAGATGCGGGGTAGCACCCGACCACCACACAGCGGCCACAGGTGGCCAAGGTCCGCCGGGCGCCACTGGAAATTCTTTCATTGCTTAACGGAGGCGCTCGGCAATGGACGTAAGTTCAGCCGCGGCTTCGGGCGGCGGATTTTAAAAAAAAGGGGGCGCGGCAGACTCGTCTGCGGTGCCCCTTTTTTGGGGTCCATGATCGGGGCCTGAGATTACAGAAGCAGGCTAGATAGGTAAGATGTAATTGTATTTAAAAAATGTTTTTATTGCTTATTGGGAATTGGAAAAGAGTTTGACATATCTTGCGTGAATCTTACTTACAGGCACTACTAAATGTAGAGTCATTTTTAACGTAGTTGTGCCTTAAATGAATAAAGATTTTAAAGGGTTGGTTCATCATGATGAACCTCGAGTAACTACCAGAATTCCTCATAGGTGTACTCCTACTGTATGTATAGGATATAGGTTGAATAAACTCATTAAATTCGGTTTCAATATGACTGTTGCCTCGTGACACTGACCTTAGTCATTATTTCTTCGTAAATAAACTCGTTACACTTATAAAAATGCTATTGTCAAAAAAAGATGTAGTATATAACAATAATCCAGTGCCCAGACTGCAGAGCTTGTACCTACGTATCATATCGGTAGGCATAGAGATATTATAATATAGGTCCATGGTTGTAGGTAGATATGCCCAAACTACAGAGTTATGTTGGTAAGTATGTGAAATGGGTCCTGGTTATTTAAGGTATGAATTACACAATGTAAATTGATCTGTTGTTGAATAAAGTGTCCGTTAACTCTAATACGCTTGCCCCCATTACGTTGAAACGTGTGAAACGCCCCTTCAAAGCTAAAACATTTACCGAAGTATCTATAACATTACTAAACGGTAACACAATCAATATTCCTAGTATAAAATTTACAGTGCAGGGTCACTAAACGTACAGTGTAGTCGTACAGTGTAATACTTCGTATACCTATTGATGTAAACCTGGACAGTAACCGTACTTTCCCATGCAGCTCTATAATTTAAAAGAATGAACTTACTCATAGAATAATTGGATGTGACATGCCATGTCTCTGTTCTTTTATTTTTGCCCACTTCTTTAATCATATTGAACATTGATTTATGAACTAATAGGTACTATTATATTATATTATTTTATTATTATATTATTTTATATTAACTCAATGATATTTCGAATGATTTCGAATAATTTCTGCTTTATCTGACCATAAAAGGAATAGTTACCTACTATAGTAATAGCGGATAGTATCCGAAAGAAGTAGATATTTGGCATTCGGCCGTATATAAAAAAAAGAAGCCGAATAGGCCGAATACTGAAAAGAATCCGAATATTGGCTGCAAGCCTAATAAAAACTATTCAACACTAAATCATAAGAAATAGTGTTGTTTAAGTTCTAACTAATGCAAAGAATCAAAAGTAGACGGTCCTAACTACATTAAATAAGTTAAATAAAAATATTTAATACAAACACAGAGCAACGAATTTCGACCCAGCGTTATCTGAATACAAATGACCCCTAAATAAAACTTTGACGCGTGTCAAAGTTTCGCCGCAGAAGTTCTTTGCTCACGCGGACATACCGCGTGCGCCTACTTTAACAGGATAGATGAAACCAAGGTCAGCAGGGGGAGGACATTTAATATAATCACTCGCTAACGCAATCAAATGTTTCCCACTGCAGCAACTATCGGGATTTCACCCTATGTTTTATTTTTCCCTAATTAGTAGTGTCTCCACATTCAAACAGAACTTTGTACTCGCATATTCAAACATTGTTTGTATACCTTTGCATGTTTCTTTGTTACAAGTATCATATTTAATAATACTAATTAAAAAAACCGGCCAAGTGCGTGTCGAATCACGCATAAGAGAGTGTTCCGTAGTTACCCATAAAAGCTTCTATAACTCCTGAACTACCAAAGTTATACCATCCGTTATAGTTTATCTTCATTCTATCATGATTTTTTTCAGGTTCTTCACGCCAGTCGTTCATATTTTGGAGACGCCCTGTTTATGCAAAATATTATTTATTATACGAGTATTAATTAGGATGAAATTTAAAATAGTGATTGCAGCCCCCGACGGAAATTCTTTTAAATTATTTTATTCTTTTTCAATTACTTTTAACACGTCGTAGGTTTTTTCACAATTTTGAATTTAGTTTTTATTTTCATTTTTAGAGAGCTTCGATGTTATATACTGCAGCGCCCTCTTGTAGGTTAAACTGCACCAAAGCCGTACTAGCAGTTTTGGATTTGCACAAACAAAAATGTTGTCTAATGTGGGTAAAAAACATGCTCTTTAAAGCTAAATATCTCTCAAACGGATGCTTAAATCTAAAATGAATTTTAGCAACCTTTCAATGTTTTTAAAAGACCTATCTAATGATACCCCACACGACGGAGTAGAAGCGAGAAATTTTTTTTTACATGTAGTGGAGATACACCAAAATAAATATTTTTCAAAATTTTCCTTAAATAAATACCTACATACCTATACAAATTGTATCAATCCCATATTTCTGTTCTACTCCAAGCTTCTTTAAATAGACGTACTCCTAATAAGTACCTACTTGTCGCTAACCGGATATGTTTGACACCAAGACCAGTCTTATTAGTCTAGTTCTAAGTTCGCATTGTTCTTGCATTGGGCAACACTACAGATATAACACCACTATCAGTGGTCGTCATCAATATTTACATATAACAGTAAAATATTCCTCTCCTCTTCCTATGAAATAAATCAATTCAAAGAGGTGCGTTAAAGATTTGTCAATTACTGCATACTTTTATTTTACATAAACTCTAATCAGAGTCAAATAAAATGTTTTCTTGTAAATATGTAATTATTTATACGTAATAGGATGGAACACCATTTCTTAAGACACTCCCATAGTCCTCCACGACTCGCAGAACAGTTAAGCTTTATTGAGAAAAGGCTTAGTTATTGTTTGCACCACTGCAGTCATATTATGTACATCAAAGACACTCCTTATAATCTAATAAGTAGTACGGAGTACACGAGTAAACTAAACCATGAAAATCGAAATCTACGGCATGTAATTCTGTCCAGGTGGGTGGAGATCTGTAACGCAGGTTCTCCTAATTCAGTCTCCAGTTTCTTAAAGCTTTTGCTGTATAACATGTACTGTACTGTACTGTATATATGTGCCTATGATATACATTAGTAATAAATAAATTATAAATTAAATTATAATAAATTTTAAAGCAGCCATAAACGATAATAAATTTGAAAAATTTTACTAACCTGTACGTGTAGATTGCAGGAATCTTCTATAAAAATCACCACTGTTACAGAATTTTGTAATATATTATTAATATTAAATTTTACTATTACATGTAGACTCGACTATTGCCAACCATCAACTACCCCTATCACTTATTACTATATTCCAGGTTACCTTGTTATTGTGGTCGATAAAACTGTATCCGGTGAAGCATCGAAAGTCACTGAAAGCTGCCAATACAAATTACAAAACAATAGAGCGTTCCTGTAGAGTGAAAAGGACAATGCTATAAAATGTATAGATCAAAAACCCAGGATCGATTAAAATATTTCATGTACAGTGAGATAAGCCAAATATAGTATGTTACAGACATTTCCCATAAAAATCCGCAAATATTTTTTTTATGGTACTTCCCCTACACAAGTGGTGATGAT
Source organism: Nudaria mundana (assembly GCA_963556515.1). Taxonomy (NCBI): domain Eukaryota; kingdom Metazoa; phylum Arthropoda; class Insecta; order Lepidoptera; family Erebidae; genus Nudaria; species Nudaria mundana. The sequence continues at coordinate 33,116,292 of OY748286.1, read as the reverse complement.
TTTTTACAACCCCATCCTGTGGGGTATCATTAGATAGGTATTTTAAAAACATTAAGGGGTTCGTAAGATAATTTTTTGATTTATGTATTTGTTTGCCAGATATTAAACGTATATTTTATTTAAAATCAAAACCAAAATCAAAATATTTTTATTCATGTAATACTTAGTAACACTTATTAAGGTCAAAAAAAAGAAAATGCTTCTACATTTACATTTACCGCCAGATTCGCAAGGCAATATGTAGAGCCTGTGAGGAAAGAACCTGGCAAGAAAAACTAACGGCCACTCTTTTTATTCGCCAGTAAATACAATGATGTGTGGACCAAGTGAATTTAAAAAATTATGGATCTCTGTTATTCACAAAAAAAGTCAAATACTAGTTAAAGGTGCCACATAATCTCAAAGTACCAATACCTAACAATATCATAATAATAATAATTTAACAATAATAAGTGAGTTTCAGCAATAAAACAACATTTCAAACAGAAGTAGCCATAGGGGGTAGCTCGAGTGATGAGCAAGCAACTCATTGCCATTTCTCTGTATCGTTTAGATAATCCTTAATAGTATAATATGCCTTTTTTAGGAGGTGTGTCTTAACAGCCACTTTGAATTTATTCAAAGGAAGGTTCATAATGTTTAGAGGAATTTTGTTATAAAAACGCACACCAAATCCTGCAAAGGAGTCATGAACTGTAAACGATAATACGTTCCAACCAATTTATGCTTATTTCTAGTATTTATTGCATGTATGTCACTGTTCATACTATATAAATTTATATTCTGTTTAACGAACATAATATTCGCATATATACGAGGGTGGATTGAAAAGTAATCGGCCTAACCAAGAAAATAAATACATAATAAATGAAATATATTTTTATTTTTCAACGAAATCACCATCAAGTTCAATGCACTTTTGCCATCTTCCCTTCCAAGCATTTAGCCCGTTGAAAAAAAATGATTCTTCCTTAGAGTCAAAATATGCGTCTACTGCTGCTTTGACCTCGTCATTTGTCAAAAATCTTTGACCTCCCAAGTGCTTTTTTAGGTTAGGGAACAGAAAAAAGTCTGACGGTGCCAGATCAGGTGAATAAGGTGGATGCGGTAACAGTTCAAAGCCACAGTTGTGAATTTCTGCCATTGATTGGACAGACGTGTGAACACGAGCGTTATCTTGATGAAACAGGACTTTTCTTCTGATCTTTCCTGGCCGTTTTTCTTTTATTTCCTCTCGTAAACGAGGTAGTAAGGTGCAGTAATAATCAGAGTTTATAGTCCGATAGTATGACATGATAGTATGACCCTTTCAAGATAATCAACCATAATCACACCCTTCGAGTACCAGAATACTGAAGCCATCACCTTACTTGCCGACAAAATCGACTTAGCCTTTTTGGGGGGTGGTGAACCAGGTCTTTTCCACTGTTTTGATTGTTGTTTTGTTTCCGGTGTACAGTAAAGAACGTTTGTAGTGAACAACCCAACACGTTGACTATTATGTTTTGAATACGTTCATAAGAGATGCCTATAGTCTAGACTATCTCTCTAATTTTCAATCTGCGATCTCCCATAATTAAGTCGAGTATTTTTTTTTTATTTTCGTTAGTGGTGGACGTCGAAGGCCTTCCAGAGCGGGGTTCGTCTTTCACACTCTCTCTACTACGCTTGAATTCTGTTATCCATTTTTTGACGGATGAATATGAAAGAGCGCAATCCCCTAATGTCCTGACCATATCATCATGGATGGCTTTTGATGACAGCCCCTTCTTATGGAGGTACTTATTGACGGCACGCTGCTCGATTTGCTCCATTTGCGGAAATGATGTCCGATTGCTTTGTTTATAAATTTATAAAAATAAAACTAATTATCGCACACGTTTCAAACTTCACATAATTAACAGGCCTGAACTGAACTAAATAATGTGGGTAGATTTGATTTTTAGAACTAAATGGATCAGTGTTAGGCCGACTACTTTTCAATCCACACTCGTATATTGTGATGCAACTGTCAAAATGCCTATTTCTTTAAATCTTTCTCTAAGAGAAATTCGTGCATTCAGTTTATAAATTGCACATATAGCTCGCTTTTGGAGTATAAAAATTATCTCTATATTAGCTGCCTTGCCCCACAGTAAAATTCCATACGACATGACACTGTGAAAATAGCTAAAATAAACCAGCCTGGCAGTTTCTACATCCGTGAGCTGTCTGACTTTACTAATAGCAAAAGCCGCAGAGCTAAGTTTCCCTGCAACACCCGATATTTGGGCGTTCCACTGTAATTTACTGTCTAGAGTAATATACCCAAAAATACGGTTGATTCTACAAGATTAAGGGTATCACCGTTCAAAATAATACGCGTATCAAAACAGGGCAAGTGTGTGCGTTTAGGTAAAATCACAGATTACTAAATAGTTACTACGTAACAGGTACTTCACTCAGTAGAAAATTTCCAATACCTACTGCTATAATAGCCTACTCCATCGCGTCAGCAACCACTGCATGTTAAAATGTGCCTAAATGCTCAAGCTTATAGTTGTGATTGCTTCGCACCGCGCGTTCCCACAGCAATCGCAGGGCTGCCTCTTGTGGCGCGACTTGTGTTGGAAGTTTCGTAGGTAGGTATTTGCGCGACTGTCCGTCAAATATTATCACAATTTTATTCTAATCAAAATAGCTTTTTAAAAATCTGTGTCTGAAAGGCAAGCTAATGCTTAGTATTAAAACCTACTAAAAATAATTTTTAATCGACAAAAAATAGTAATAGTTTTTTATTCTTACCTTTGTACCAATTATTCTTACCTTTCGTCATTGACAGGTAATTTGAAAAATGTTATAGTTTATCCCTTCTTTTACTTGATTTGCACCCATCTACAGCACATAAGGCACCGGACGGCATCCTAGGTACGCGTACAAACGAATGGAACTATTAAAATTTAACAACGTGCGTGCGCTTCGCTTGCGAAAACCGCACTGAATTTGGTCCTCAAACGGCCCGCCGGGCGGTAGGTAACGCGTAAGTACATGGAGTGACGGAGACCTGGTAAAATGTTTGTGTATTAAATGACCATCACATATTTTTTCTCAATTCTTAGAGTTCCGTGCCTCAAAAGGAAAAACAAACGAAACCTTTTGTTGTATGTCTCTTAAGACCCTTTTTCTCAGGAATGCAGCATTAAATTGAAATTCATTCAAGCCTTTCAGCTGTAACAACTTGTATGTCAACGCAATCAAAACAGACAGCAATTTAAGCGGGATATTTTTTTTAAAAATTCACTACTCGCAAGATAAATTAAAACCTAGGATACTTCCAGTTGACCTAGAATCTTGAAATTTGGTACGAAGCAACGTTTACATCACATTTTTTTTCATTATTATAAATTTCTTACCCTTTTCCTTATGAACGCATAAAAATATCAAGTTGAAATTCATATCAAATACTCAGGTCTACGGTCTCTTGGATCTGGGAAAAAATTAAACTTCCAAGCCAATGCAATCCAAAGATAAAGCCGTTTATGCTGTAAATACTTCTAAATTTCGGCACACGCAAAAACCTACATAGGCAACCGAAAAAATCCCCGAAAAAGTGCGTAGAAATGAAAATGACTGACCAATCATTAAAAACGTGAATGCGCCTATACAAGTTTGTACTTTTTATAAACCTTGGACCAAAAGGAGTCAATTGGAAAGAAAACTAAATTTGTGCGGGTGGGCCATTAATTTGTTAACTGATAAAAAGTTGGTTTTTATATTAGAAAATGATTTCTAAGGGTAAAACAGGCAAAATAAGACACTTATTTTTGTGGTATTTTTCGAAAAAATGCGTTTATAAAAACCAACTTTTTATCAGTTAACAAATTAATTTGTTTATAACAATTAATAGCCCACCCGTACAAATTTTGTTTTCTCACCAATTGACTCCTTTTGGTCCAAGGTTTACAAAAAGTACAAACTTGTATAGGCGCATTCACATTTTCAGTGATTGGTCAGTAATTTTAGTTTTTCAGGGGGTTTACCGCTTGCCTAACAGGGTTATTCCTGTTAACTCAAAATCTTGAAATTAGGTAACAAGCAACGTCTTATAGCACAGAAAAACTAGGTTTGTACGGAACCCTCGTTGCTCTTGTCCGGTTTTTAGGGGCCCATAGAAAAAGTCTCGTAACCCTTATAGTTTGGTCATGTCCGTCCGTCCGTCCACGGCTCCTCCCAAACGGTTACTGCAAGAAACATGAAACTTTGAATGGATATGTTACCTTCGATGCAGCAACTGCAGTCATTGTTCTCCGTTCACTCTTGTAGGGCTAGTAAAAGTCAACTGGTTATACGATACGATGTATTCAAGGTCCCTTTCCAGAGAGAACATACCCGCCAAGATCCATAACCATAAATGTATGAGTAGGTACATGTTTTTGAGGATTAGCCTAATTAATTAAACCTAGCTGCTTTAAAATAATATAATAAAAAGGAAAATATGTCGAGAACAATTTGTCGTAAACAATTCGTCGAGAACACAATTTACCGAAACACGATTCGTCGGAAACTTCATAACCCTTTTTTATTTTATTTATATCCGATAGTTTTGTGATATTTTCTTTTTTTTTAAGTTCCGTGGCCCAAAGCCGCACCCACTTTCACGTCCGTTGCCGAGCGTCTCTGGCTCTAGTGATATTTGACATAAACTAACTATTGTTCGCGAGGGATAAGCGGAGCTTTGCATTTTTGTCAGTGACCACGAAAAGTAGAGTAAAACCTCTTTTTGTAGCTGTGTGTACAACACATGTGTGTATAAAAGAGGTCACGTATACGTTCACGTACACTGCACTCACACAAGTGCAAAGCTCCGCTTACGCCTTTTTACCTATACTTATTAATAACTATTTACTCCTTTAGATATTTTAATAGACTAATGGCGGTAAGATAGTAAAATTAGGAAAAAATATAAGATGGTCATGGCATTTAGCTTATTGTGCCAGATTCGTAAGGCAACAGGTAGAGCCTGTAAGAAAAGAACCTGGCAATAAAAACAGTAGTCATCTTTGAAACGGAAAAACATAAAAGCATTTCTAGCGCTCGAAAACAATAAATCTAACATTATGGATGGTTAACTACTAAACAAGCGGGCGAAGTAACTGATATTATATAATAACAACTGCGCTGACCACGTGTTCATTCTCGACAGTGGTCATATTTAGCATAGGCTACGAGCTCAGGGCACAGAAAATAGTGCTCAGGGTGTCTTTATTAATGTCTTACGGTGATTGCATAACGTGTGCGGTCATTGACCGAAGGCGCGAGTAGCGCGGAGTATGCCTCCCTCTCTCACCGCGAAGCCTACCGCCTGCGCCAGCGCCGGCCGGTGAGCGAGACGCTTACGTCGAAAGCACTCACCATGCCGTCATCGACAACCAGGTCGGTTAAAGACTCGGTTGATCACTTCAGTGATTGCATAAATTAAACCTCATCAACAACATTTATACACCCTTCATAAAAAACGGCTCCAATGATTATATTTAAAGTTTCATCAATTACAGTAAAAAAAAAGTTTAAAACATTTGAGTTAGATTGTTTGAAAGGAGAATTTTCTTGAAATTTTTGAATAGGGTTTGTTTGCTCATAAAAAAATTGTGTGTCTTAGCAGTTTTCATTTCATTTAATTAATGAGGATTACCGTTTATTATGCACTAGAAGATTGCCGCGGCTCCGCCCTTCGTGATATCGTTCCCAACACATTGCCGAAATTAAAAGTAGCATAATGTTACTCAGGGATAATGTAGCTACATATCAGTGAAAGAATTTTCAAAATCGGAGCCTATGCGGTTCAAACAAACAAACAATGAAATCTTTTATTTTAATTTTATTCATTTATTTATGTACACACAAGAAGGAAGAGTAGACTATCATTCCGTAATTGTAATATTTTCTTTAGAATTATGGTCAGTAAGGTCATCTAAACACTGGCAAGTATCTTGAAATACTGGACCTCTTAAGAAATGAGTTAAATGTGTTACCCGAGGAAGAGCGAAACTAAGTAATTCTACAGTAAGATGGTGCTCCGGCCCATAACTGCAGAATCACCACTGCCTATGTTAATAACCATTTCAATACCTGGATTGGTACAACCGGCACAATCAGATGGCCTGCGAGATCACCAGATCTCACCCCTTTAGATTATTTTTATGGGGATATGTAAAAAATCTAATTTACCAAAATTCCTATGCAATGTAATAAAAATATATAATGTAAACGAGTTAAGAACTGAGGTACACAATACGATTTTGAATATTCATCACAACTCGCTATTAAAAGTTACTGAAAATGAATTCCTTAAAAGAATAAATTTCTGTATCCAACAAAATGGAGCTCATTTCGAGCTAATAATTAGTTAGTACACCCTTTTTTTTCGTTCAATTAAAAAAGTTTAGATTTCATGGTTTTCCTTTCATTTAATTTACTTTGTTAGAGAGATTTGATCCTTATGATTGGGCCCTATTGATCGATGCCATAAAAGAACAGGATGTTATTTTTTCGGATTTTACCCGGTTCGATTCCCAGGTGTGGCAAACGAATTTTCGAAAATCCGTAAATGCAGTTCGGTTTCTATTTAAAAATAAAGGAATGTTTCCTTTCAGTAAAATTGTCTATCTCCAGCATGTAGAGTACTTTCCCTTCAGGTGTCGTTAAAAAATTCCACTCTGTATACTTTTTGGTTGAAAACGTCATGAATGTAGAAAACCAGCAAAGCAAATATCGAACAAAGTTTGAAGTACCCTCGTCAAAAGTGTTCGCACGTGAAAGATAATTAATTATCAAGTAGGTTCTAGGAATCGACAATTAAGTGATACACAAATCATCGCATTTGAACTATGTGCCACACACAGACTTACGGTATATTTTCCATAAATGTTCCGATATTTATGATCAACGTGACTGCTTAGATACCTTTGATTTCCCTTCGTTCTGATATCTTTACCTAACTGTATGTTACGAATTTATTGAAAAGTCGCTGCTCTTAAATTTTTGACGTGTATTATATGGTCCGATATTATAGTCCATATCTAGCGTAACGAATATATTGAAATACTAGCTGTTGCCCGCTGAAACCGATTGAAAACCAAACCTTGAATGTTAAGTTGAATAAACCACAACGCATTACTGAAAACCGCAAATTCAAATCGGTTAAGCCGTTTCTGAGATTAGCGTGTTCAAACATTCAGACAAACAGACAAAAGTTCTAAAAGCCATTGTTTTGTGTTTTATTGCGTTCATAAAGCCCCCCTACAACAATTTCACTATTATATCTTCAATTATATTCTCTATTATACAATACAAATTCGTGTAGGGATCGTACCGCAAAATTAAGTTTGTTTTTTTATTGTATATACTATTCCGGGATTAAAAGTACCCAGCGTGGTGCCCAGGATATTAAATAATAATTATACCAAGTTTCATCGTAATCGAACCGGTAGTTATTGCGTGATGCCTGAACAAACAGACAGACAGACAAAAAAAATTTGATCACATTTTTGGGTTCGGTGTCAGTCTAGTAACACCCCCTGCCATTTATTTTTTTGATATTTTCAATGTAGAGAATTTTCACTTGTACAGATTTATTATAAGTATAGATAATGCTGCTCCGAAGTATCCTTGACCGCTACCATATTTATATCTGATGGCGACTGTACAAAGGCACCACTTATTTCTAAGAAATCTCTTCCAGTGGGTCAGGGGAAGGAGATTCTTAGTTGAAGAAAAGTATAAAGTGTACGTAGGTTGATAAGCTTACTTTAAAATACAATACATACATACACGTACAACGAATGTGCGTACATACATTACACTAATATACCATACATAAATCCAAATACACATATAAAATATATACTTAATCTACATACTAATTACTACATACACATATTTCCTCTTTATCATATTAGTATATATAACATTTTTCACGTTTTTACCCTTCGGAGATAGAGAAGTAAATTATTTTTCTGTTTTTTTTATTTTGAGCCTTTATTGTACTTTAATGTACAGATCTGACTAGTTTGAAAATTTCGATTTAATAATGTAATGGGGTTAACTGTAATATTAAAATACTTATATGGTCTTTGTCCGCCCAAGACACATTAATCGACGACAGGCCTCCTTACCTGCTGTCATCAACGCGCGCGGCAGTACGCGACCAAGTTCCCGCACCACCCCCCTCATGAGCTGCCGATAAGTATATCTCCTACCAGAGTTAACCCGATTTTCGCCATGTATGGACCTTCACTGCGACTAGCCCAGAGGTGCGACAGCAATCAAACTTTATATTCATGCTAGATATAATGCCAACTAAAATCAGCTTCCTACCCCCAGCAGTTGCTGAGATACAGGTACCCCGAAAGTGCACTTTTTACAGAAATCATGGACTGACTGACTGACCCATACAAATTCTAACCCACTTCCAGATGTGCTGGAATGCTTAAATTTGGAATGTAGGTCCCATTTATGCCCAAACCAACAGTCAAAAAACTCGAATAACATGAAAAAGTAAAAAAAATGAATTAAAACCTCTGCTGTGTAGCCGGATAGCGATAACAAGACGACCACGCCATTTGCAAAAATAATAAATACTGAAACTACGTACCTGTGGGCTATTTCGTTTCATTAAAACGATCCATTGAGTGACTCTTCTTATAGTTCTTTATTCTATGATAATACTAAGAAACTATAGATATCGAAAAGGTGAAGAAAGCAATAATCCAAGGCCAAAACACTCCGTGTGAAGGCTGACCAAGTTCCCCTGGCCCATCAAAGTTATGATATAGAGATGTGCCAAGTTCCACGAAATTCGGGACATCATAGAACTTGGTGCCGTACCTAACTGAAGATGAAAAACGATCTGCTAGTCATGATAGGTACCTACCTTATCTTGGCGATTTGATAATACATAAGTATATTTATTTATTTATTACATTGTATGTACATGTATAGTGTGGTAAAGTAGAAGGCTGACTGGTTTCACCTCACGACATCAACAGAGATTTATACAATATAGTTTCAATAAATCACACAATAATATCCATAATTCACATAAAAATATCGTACTACATATTATTATTCATAATGACATCAAAACACTAGTCCACTAGAGGTGAAACCGGTCAGTAGAAATAAAATTATAACAGTGGAAAAGTATATGTGTTTTTGTGCAATAAGTATGTGTAGCAGATTCCACCAAGTGCCGTCAATCGACAGTATAAATAGTATTATTACATTTATTGCACTCACTGATGGAACACACATGAAATACGTGTTCATCATCGCCATTTCAGCCAATTCAATTCGATCCACTTATAAGAGTCTGTAGATCTTACGATATTAAAAATACCTAAGGAAGTTAGGTTCAAGGTTATGCTAACAGTACAAAAAACTACTAACTAACTACTACATCATGATTTTGCAAACTTGTAGCATTTTAGTCTACACTAGTGCTGTAGGGTCGAAAAAGACCCTACACGTACTGGCGGAAATATCGTTAGGGGCACATTTAGGCCCTACGCCGCATCACATGAAGAATTTCCTTGCCGCAGTGAGCGTGTTAACTGATACCTAATTTATATGAATTTTGAATATTAAAAGTATTAATAGCGGGATACTGCAAATACCTGTTTAATTAACAACAGATATGCATGTATTTTGAACAATATATGAAAAGCTTTGCAGTTTGCTAAATAGTCAAAATACTTGTTCGAAATAAATACTCATAGCTGGATGTACTCATCCATAAATTATAAATACCTACGCAATCTACACTATGATTACTCTAGCAGGAACATTGAAATGTTACAGTAAAAATTATCGTGTCTACAACTACAAATAATTACACCCTTAGATATCACATTGAATGGTCACAGCCGCCTGTGTCGAAAAACCGCTAATCGCCTCTACATTTATTGGGAATTTTATGAGATCGCAGCCGCTCCGCCCGCGTTTTCTCCTTCCCGGTGCATTACCGGGATTAAAAGTAGCCTATGCTACTCAGGGATAATGTAGTTACATATCAGTGACAGAATTTCCAAAATCTTATCATTAGTTACGGAGCCTATTCGCTTCAAACCACAAACAAACAAACAATCAAATATTTCCTCTTTGTAATAAATATATAGATCGCTATGGAAATAGCTGTAATATGAATCTGTGTAACAGCAGTGCCATTTCTTTGTGTGAGATGGGGTGTCTGTATTGGCATTATTCTTTTATCTATGCTCTATGTATGGCGACTATAATGTGGTAAAACATCCAAGTGTATTTAGGAGCGCTCGTTAAAAGTTAGTACTGGCCCTTACAGTTGTGAGGTAGGCCTAAGGTGTGAAATTTTGATTTCAAGTTAGTCACTAAGAACTATAAGAAGATTTTAAAGCGCTGTCGAACAAGACATCGTTATATGATATTTTTTTGACTTTTTGACAGATTAGAAATGACAATAGTTTCACAAAACCCGCGCTTATTTTATTGTTTAGTAAGACATTGAGAATTTCGCTAAAAAACTGTTTCAAAAATATACTAATGTATACAGTAATTAAACCTATACTCAGTAGCTCGCAATAGTAGTACACCCAGTAACTTTATAGGAATTGTAGGTCTCACGTAATAAGGGAGAAGGCTATTGCCGTTACCGGGTACAGTAGGAAATCAATAACCAATCTGTAATCTGTATATTTATACAGCTAGAAACGATGTTACATACCTAGATCTCTGTTGCAAGGGATTATAAGAATATTAGGTACTTATATTATCATAAATCCAAATGCGAATTAGATCACCAACTTATTCTAATAAATAGCAATTCGAATTTCAAATTAAAATTTAAGTATAATGCACAGACGACTTACATAAGTTCTTTTTAAATCATAGACAAACACAACAAGCTTTTGACATACATTTTTAAATACCGAACACCGTGTCTAATACATGTGTGAAAGTAATCGAAAGGAAAACAAAATATCAGCTCACCATTGACACCTCTATACTTTATGGCTCGCTATATTTTTGTAGTTTTTTTTCTTTATGACTTCCATACAACTGTGAATCTTTAATTTTTGGATTCTACAAGAGTTAATATCAGTACCTTTTGTTTTTTAATTATGCCCACGTTTTTGGAGTTGTTTTTCAGTTTTTTGTTAGGCAATACTCGCAATAAATTTTTTATGACATAACTTATTGTAAGTAAGTCTAAATAAGAAGTTATTTGGACTTCTTATTTACTTCTTATTTACTCTTACTTTTGTTGTCAATTGTAGTACACAATTCAAGAATCAGATGGAACGTTCGTTTAAGAAATCTAATCTAAAGAGGACAGCATACTCTTAAATAACAGCATGAATCATAGATTACGTTGTAACAGAGCAATAAACTTTGCAATCGAAGCGTAGGTACTATTAAAAATGAATGGAATGTCAAATTCGATGTTCAAATGATTTAATAGTATTTCAAAACGAAAACTGATTGACACTTCGGAACTTTGGATTATGAGCCAACACACACAGTTTTATTGAACAACATTATAAAGATGAAAGATTTGTGTTTATTAATATTTGGAACTGGAACGAGTTAAAACAAAAATTAATAACCGATTTCAAAGTATTTTTCATCAATGCAATTTTCATATAATGGGTTATGTATATTGCTGAAAAAAAAATCCAATTGTGCGAGGACGAGAACACTAGTGCTACAAACAACTGCTAGTCTATACTAATAGTAATAAGAGGTAAAATTAGTTCTTTGGTAAGTACGAGTATAAACTTTGAAACTCCTAAAGAGATTTTGAAAATTCGTTCACACATACGCAAATTTTTTGTTTGAATTTGAGTTGTCTTCAAATGGTACGATTTATTTGGCTAAAATTTTCTAGAGATAGCGCTCGAAGGGTTCCGTACCATTATGTAAACTAACGGCAAAAAAAATGTTAAATGGGAGCCCACTTTTTTTTTTTTTTAATTCCGAGGCTCAAGCCCGCAGCCGCTCTAACGTCCGTTGCCGGGCGTCTCTGGTTACAAGCAGAACGTATTTCCAGTGGCGCCCGGCGGACTTTGACCACCTCTGTGGTCTCTGCGGGGGTTTGGTCGGGATGAGAATCCCGCGTCGTTGGGGTAGGGTTTTATTCTGCGTCAGTGAGTGAATCTGGTTGCGTGCTTTGGGGCAGTCCCCGCAGTACGCAACCCTTCTTGCCTGCTTCTGTAAGGACGGCGGGTGGCGATCCCGCCATCCTCAGGCATGGGAGCCCCCTTAAATATTTCTTTTATTCTGTTGTTTAGTAGGTATTTGTTCTTATAGCAGCAACAGAAATACATCATCTGTGAAAATCTCAACAGTCTTACTATTACGGGACGGACGGTCAGCGGAGTCTTATTAATAGGGTCCTGTTTTACTCTTTGGGTGCAGCACTCTAAAAATAGAAAAAAAAATAGATTTATCAATAAAAAAACAAGACGAATACATTCGAATGTTTCTGAATGCAGTCGTTTAAGTTTTATTGCACATACTATACCCTAATTGTCTTATGGAATTTCAATCGTTACTTGTTTTATTTGTATCTTGCGAAAGTATTTGGTTTCGCGTTATGTAAACGTTTATTTCTTAAGAACAAACAAAAGAGTTAAGTTGTAGACTCCAATTTACGTCAAGATAAATTAGGTAGGTATCTACTTACTTAAAAAAAAAGTTATCTACTTACTTTTACAAGCAGAACTGGTTACAAGCAGAACGTATTTCCAGTGGCGCTATCTACTTACTTAGGTAAAATAACAGTATTGTGGTTTTGCTGAAATAGGTACCTAATTTAACGGTTTATGAAGACGCTTACTTTTGTCGGCGACTTTAAAAATCGCTATGTAGTTACTAGAGTCCTATAATTAGAGCGCAATACAGTGATAAAAAGACACTTGTACTATTGTTAAACAATGATCAGGTAACCTATCTGTAACTCTTTTCTACAAAAAGATCTTTGGCTCAAAATAAACATATAACACCTACTTGTAATTTCCTAATTTTTTTATTACATAGGTAAATGTAACAGGAAATTTTCTGCCAGAGCCTCTTCCGTTGTGATTTGAGGATGAGCGTGGGCATGGATAGGGCACCCTGAGCACCTTCAGGGTTATGTATTGACTATCCAAGTATCCCAAAAAGATAAATTCGATTGTTCAAAGCAGTGAAAAAAATTATGACAATTATATTTCGAAGTGTCATCGACTTTACTTAAAACTTGTGTTGTTATAAATTATAATACAATGATGTATTGATTTACAATAAGAATTACAATATACATAATTACGTACTAAAGATATTTACGCTACAAAATATCGTTTAAAACATCCTTGGCGTCGTTACCGACTGGGAAGGTTCCCAGAATGCTGGCTGTGTTGCCACTTTGGATGGCCAGAAAATAACCAGCCTTCTGGTCCTGAAAAGCATCGATTAAGCGTTTAGCAATGTCTCTATAAAGGCGGCGAGAGCTCGGACCCCAAACGGCTCAAATATGTAACCGCCTATTAGGTTAGCATATTTACGTCGTTTGAGGCCTTCAATACAATAGTTTTTAACATTATTACGGTAAAAGACGGGATGATTCACGTTCATTGCTCCGCTAGTTGAGTTAGATATAGGTAAGGAGGTACTTTAATGTTACATACATAACGAGCCTAAAATAAAATGATATTCATAAAATGTTTTACCTTCGTCGGCGTCTGGGGTCATTATTAGATTGGGAATTATATTTGAGCCGTATGAAGTCAAGACATTAACATTCTTGGGGTCGAATTCTAATACTTCTATAACTAACATTATAAAGGGGAATGAGCTGAATGTTTGTTTGTTTGCATTGAATAGACGCCGAATCAACTGAATCGATTTTAAAAATCTCACACATAAAAATTTGACTAAAATGAAGTGTGGTATTTTTTTTTTTGTAATTCCGCGAGACGGCGTCCTCTCCCATGTCCATTGCTGCGGGCGTCTCTGGTGAAACCAGAATGTATTTCCAGTGGCGCCCGGCGGACTTTGGCCACGCGTGTGGCCTCGTCGGGGGTTTGGTCGGAATGAAAATCCCGCGTTGTTGGGGTTGGGTTTTATCCCGCGTCGGTGAGTGAATCTGGTTGCGTGCAGCACGCAACCCTTCTAGCCTGCTTCTGTAAGGACGGTGGTTGGCTATCCCGCTGTCCTCAGGCCCCGATCATTGGAGGTCCATGGTCCTGCGCGTAAATGAGTCTGCGGCGCCCTGGCCGCTGACTGCGGAACTCAGCGGGGAGGGTACGCTCCCTTTCCCTCTCGGCCGCCTCCTTCGCGAGCATGACTTGCTCGCAGAAGGACACGGCCGCGTTCCACCTACTCGCGCTGGAGACCATGGCTTGCAGCATGGTTTCCAGCGAGAGGATATCTACGCCCAGACCCACTAAGAGGTCCCGGCGCTGGCTGGCTGGAGCACTCCACCAGCGTGTGGAGTGCGGTGTCGTCGTTGGAAACCTCGCAGTGTTGACACCGGAGTGTGACCTCACGATGGATGCGAAACAGATAGCTACCGAAGCATTCATGCCCAGTAACGATCTGCGTCACACGATACGTGAGGTCACCATGCCGCCTCTGCAGCAACTCGTCCATGATCGGTCTCACCACCGCAATGACGGTGGTTCCCCACTTTGGTTGCTCAAGTCGCACCCTCCAAGTCTCCATGAGATCATGGCGGAGCTGGGACCGCTGGTCCTCGATTTTTCGAGTCGCAGGCCTGTGGTCCCTATCCAGCGCCTCCTTGAGTCATTGAAACAATGACGCAAGGGCTCTCGCTTCTAGGTCCCATGGAGGGGTCTCGGCTAAGAGACATGCAGCCTCTCCGGAGATTGTGCGGTACCCCGGTATGGTTTTGACGGCCAAGGTCCTCAGTGGCCGATTCAGTAGAGTCGCGTTCCTCTTGACCGTCAATCTCTCCGCCCATACGGGAGCCCCGTATAGGGCCATACTCCGCACGATCCCTAGGTATAGTCTCCTGCAGGAGGCGTTGGGTCCCTTTAGGTTGCCAAGGTAGGCATCAGTCGCGAAAGCGCGATTGATGCCCCCGTCACTTTGGGGACCAAACTTCGGAAATGTGGTCCGAAGTTCCATCGGCTATAAATTATGATCCCTATGTACTTCATCGAGGGCTTAATGCCGATGCTGACGCCTCCTACAAATATGCTGGAACCTTCTGGTGGACCGTTCCGAGGTCCGTGGAAACAATGAACCTTGGACTTGTGCAAGGCCACCTCCAGTCCCAGCCGCCGTATCCGACCCACGACTTCAGTAACACCCGTCGTGACCTTGAGTGCTGCCTCCTGATACGTTGCACCCCGTGCCGTGACGAGGAGTGAGGATCGTCGGCGTAAAACGTCACGCCGACGCCCTCAAGCAACGCACCCCGCAGCACCCAGTCGTAGCCAATGTTCCACAGGAGCGGTCCCAGTACCGACCCCTGTGGAACACCGCACGACACATCTCGCCGAGCTGTCCCGAGCCAGCTAGGGTAAGCTATGGCCCTCTCCTAAAGGTAAGCCCCGACAATACGACAGAGGTAGAGAGGCGTTTCGTGATACACGAGCGCCTCCCTAACGCAGCTCCATGGCAAGGTGTTGAAAGCGTTGGCGATGTCAAGAGACACTGCCACCACCACCTTGCCCTGCGAGACTGCTTCCTCCGTCAGGCTCTTCACGCGCATGATCGCGTTCACGGTGGAGCGTCCCCGACGGAAACCGAACTGGTTATCCGCCAGGTCTGGCCCCATACTCGTGAGATGCTCGACGAGGCGTTCCGCGATAATTTGCTCAAAGAGCTTACACATCCAGACGGCGAGTCCACCGTCCGCCCCAGTTTCCTAATCAGGACCAGCTTCCCCGTCTTCCATAATTTGGGAAACTGGCCCCTTTCGAGGCATGCGCTAAAGAGCCCCCTCAGTCGAGGTCCTAGTTCGTCGAGGGCCAGGACCCATGCACGGCCAGGAATGCCATCGGGTCCGGGGGCAGTGTTTTTCCGGTGTCTAAGCTGGAGTACTGCCGCACCTAGCTCACCCACTCTGACTTCGGGAACGTCGTCTTCCCTGGTGCTATCCGCGTCGGGCGTCTGAGACGGAGCCATGCGCGGAGAGACGTGCTTCTCCGCGATCGTCGAAAATAGAGAAGCCATGACCGCCTCCAGCTGCTCTGTCTGGAGACACTGGGTCAGTGGAGGCTCCCTCGGTCGGAGTTTACCTCTAACCTGTAAGTACGGGCACCCCCATGGGTTCCTGTTCAAAATCTCCAGGAGCTCCTAGCGAGCCGCAATCTTGGCCCGCTTTATAGCCGCCTGGAGAAAACCCTTCGCCTCTCTGTAGGACTGGTACAGCTCCGCCTCTCGGGCTGTCGCATCGTCTGGGCGGCGATGCCTCCGACGAAACCTGGTGTACTGGCGGCGGGCGGAGACGCATGTTGCGCGCAGCTGTGCAATCTCCGGCGAGTACACCTGCTTCCTTGCCGGTACCTGAGTGCTATGGACTACTTTTTATCTCTGTAATGAGTTACCGTAGAAATTGAGAACGAGTAATTTATATCCTGCAGGCGGTCGATTATACAAAGAAATCGAAAGAAGCGGTTTGTTTATACTGTTTCCAAGGACTGGCTATAAACTGTTAGCATTCCTATCCAATATTATGCGGACAGGCTTTAAGGAACCATCGATGTGGTAACAACCACATCGATGAGGGATTTTTCGATACATATTTGTGATTTGCGTGGGCAGATCGTGATAGAAGGTGAAAGGTTTACCTACTAAAAGTAAACATGTATTATAGCAGCTCGTGAATAAATATTTTTGTTTGCTAGTACTTTAAATTGGTCACTCTACATATTCGATTCGATTTGCATGGCTGGGCAACTCGTCGAACGTTAAGGTTTGAACGATGTGGCGGGTGCTAGACAGGCAAATCACGAAATGGCGCCGTATCGCGATCTGCCCAATTGTACCATTTGCCTTCGACATATAATATGCACATTGTCTAGTATGTATATATTTATTTACAATAAGAATTACAATATACATAATTATATACTAAAAATATTTACATTACAAAATATCGTTTTAAAAATCCTCCGCGTCATTGCCGAAGGAAGGTTCCCAGAAGGCTGGCTGTGTTGCCACGTTGGATGGCGATACTTATTCTTCGGGCCAGAAAATAGCCAGCCTTCTGGTCCTGAGAAGCATCGATTAAGCGTTTAGCAATGTCTCTATAAAGGCGGCGAGCACTCGGACCCCATGACCTGGGGTCAACCCCAAGCGGCTCAAATATGTAATAACCTGGTAGGTTAGCATATTTACGCCGTTTGAGGCCTTCAGCGGATGCAGCAACAGCGCCGGCACATCCTGATGTGCTTGGAAGGTGTGAAGGTGCTAAGGTGTCAACGCATGTAGCGTCCCACACCAAAGGCCTTCCCATCTCCCACGGTAGCTACGACACATTGTCTAGTTATTGTATAGAATACTAGAATTATACAGATTGCCGGTAATATAATATAATGAAGGTACAATATTATGTGACTTGTATTATATGATAATTATTAGGTATATGAAATTGTAAGATAAGTTAATAGGTAACTACTCTTGATAAATGTTGACTTCTTAGATTATTAGGTAACTTGCGTAATAAATGTATATTATTTCTACCTGTTCGGTGATAAAGATGTGATTTACTGTCTCTATTTGGTTACTGACGTTTGATTCTAGCAGCGAATTATTATCTCCATTCCTAAAATACCACTAGATATATTTATCAGAAATGGGTGACCAGACAATCTAATTGGGTCAAAGCGAGACTTAGTTAGGCGTCTGGTTATATTAGTATAGTTATATAGTTATATTAGTACTTAGGTCGGAAATAGCAAATGTAATTTGTGAGACCACCCTGACTTGTTATAAATGTCACAGTGTGCATGTTCGTGTCCATTCCACTGGACAGCTGACTTCGCTGTCACATCAACGGGATATTCTGATCGCCGTATCTAACCGTGCCGACTACGCTAAAATATGAAACGAAACGTCGGGATACGATATAATCTTCTGTGCCTAATCTTAGTCAAAATTAAACAGTATGATATCACTATACTGAGTTCATTAGAGGTTTACTTCTATGTTGCATTATACCTACATCTACTTATAACTTCAAATCTCGAGGGCTATTAAACACTTGAACTACTTTCATCTCTTGTGCATGAACCTAGTCGATCATACAGTGCACTTATTTGCTGATAATATTGACCCAACCCCACTTATTCCCAGAAATGTTTTTTTTTATTAAAAGGAGCTTAACATACTAATAATTATGTAAAGCTCATAAAAAAGCTCGCATTTGTTTCCAATATTTTTGTTTTGCGAATCTGGCAGTAGCTTAATGTAACTTTAGAAGCAATTTTTACTTTAAATTTAAGTAACCTCATAACTTACTGACTCTCAACAGTGTTACCTTGTAACCTAATTGAATAAACGTGTATTTCATTTCATTTTAAATTATTTCATTTCCTTCCAAACGATGACTTTATCCGTTAAATACTTTGCAGAACCAGTCTGTTAAGGAGTCATTGCTCCCGCCAGGCTTATTTTAAAGTATTATGTCCGTGTGAAAGGTTACCCGACACCACTTTACTATCTAGTCGATGTACATACCATTATTTAAAAATCAAGTAAAATCTAATTCATATAAAAATAAATTTACCTGTAATTACACTTCGACACATAAAGCATAATATAAAAAAATGAAGCAATACAATCGCATGTAATCTTGCCGCGTAGTCCGCAAGCTTAAATAATAACGATAATAATATGATTTGAACGAACCTTGCTTTGTCTGCGCCGATTGTTCTCTATTGTCGTAGAATCTAAGCGTGTAATTCTCAGTGGTTGTGTCTGGGTTCAGGGGTGGCTTGGCGGCAGAGCCGCCTGCGCATGCCCGTGGCGGTCGACCGCTCCACACGTCCATTTTGCGAACATAATCCGCCGTCTGCAACTATCGGAAGCCTGCGTCCGCTAGCTCTCGACACTATCCGCGCACTGAGCTTTCTCAAGCTTGATGCTTCACTGCTTATTCCGGAACGAGTGGACCGCTATCGGCGCCCGCTCACCGCACCGAGCTGTGAGAGTTTTTTTTTCATTTCGGTATGGTGTATTTTTTGTGTGTATTCATACATACATACATTACATATATATATATAAGATTTACTCACGATTGTTGAGGAGGTGTTTTTTAATATATGTTTGTGCGCGGGAGTTACTTCACCGTGTAGAACAGTAGCACCATTTGCATAAATTATACCATGTTTTCTTGATCTAAAGAAGGGCGTTGCGTTGCGTTAGGCTGTTGACTTGACAAAATATATTTTAATAAAATTTACTTTGTCTTTTATTTATTTAAATTTAAGTAGTAAAAGCTTACCTACCGTGATACTTGGAAGCAAATATCAACTCGATTTTGCACCAAATAAAAGCCACTAGCCACGCTTAGACACTTGCGTGTCAATGACTAGGAACTCTGACTTAAGAGGTCAAACCGAAGCCAATTGCTCATCATTTAGGGTTGAATGAAGCGCAAGATGAAGTGTTAAAAGTAAATAAGGGATCACGATAATATTGTTAAAGGGTGTTAGAAAACCAAAGGAAAGGAAATTTTCACTTATAATATACTAATAATGTGTAAAAAGCTTAGCAAATGGTATGAGACTGTTCATCCCCTAATAAAATATAAGTTGGTAATGAAAGTGGGTGTACAAAATTGAAGTCAATAACCTGTCCGGGCCGCGACTGGTGTATAACTAAGTACTTTGTGTTTTATCTAACCAGACCAGATGCAACTTCGCAATGACCTGACTTGACATGTCTGTGTCCCTGACCATTTGGTTTGATAAGATACACTGACACTAAATTTAACCTAATTGGGACAGTTCATCATATTTGGAACAAAAATACTTATTGAAATACAAAATTGAGATTAATCAGGTTTTGGGTGCAAAGAGGCTCTACCAACATCTTTAGGGCCCAAGCGACCTCACCTGCAAGTGGCGCACCTGCTGATCAACGGACGAGGTTCGTTAATTTACGGTACCTATGGAGTGGCTTCGGCTCCTACGTGGGTACCAGGTGGTACAACAGTGTTGGTCCGGGGGGGTACCACCGTGCAGCTGTGCAAAGACCCCCCAAGTAAGACCATGTCTCTATGAGCCAGATCTACGTGTGCGTCTACCATTCCCACACAGGGGATTCTGAGACAACAAAGCTCTTCCAGTACCTCAGTGAGACGGCTGATGAAGCCAGGTGCGGTTCCCGAACGCTGACCTAGTATTTCTGGGGGACTTCAATGGCCATCACATTGAATGGCTGGGGTCTCTCAAGACTGATCATGCTGGTAGGGCCATCATGAGTTCGCTCTCTCTCACGGTCTGACCCAGATGGTATGCGGGATCACCCGGATACCAGACAGGTCAGATCACGCGCCCGCTCTGCTGGCGACCCAAACGTGGGCCACCTCAAAGCAGCGTACAACCGGGCCACAAAATCCAGTAATAGGGCCTTTAAGAGAGCGGATGCCCAGCGCGTCGCGCGGCTTGGTCAGGAGCTCACTTCTCATCCCACGGGCAGCCGTGGATTCTGGCAACTGGCCAAACCCGTGCAATCTAACTTTTGTCAGCCCTCGCTGCCGCCGCTGCGTTACCTAGATGGAACGCTGGCTCATAAAGCCCAAGATAAAGCGGATATGCTCGCAGACCTCTTTGCGGCTAATTCCCAGGTCGACAACCGTGGCCTGCAGCCCCCCCCCCCTTGGCCAACTGTGGCCACACTATGCCTGATATTGCTTTCAGGCAACGTGTACGGGCAGTGCTGCAGTCACTCGACACGCGGAAAGCCAGTGGCCCTGACGGCATTCCGGCGGTGGTGCTACGAAAATGTGCAGCTGGGTTGTCTCCAGTATTAACGCGTCTGTACCGCCTGTCAGGGCTCGTGCCGGAGTTCTGGAAGGAGGCGAACGTACAACCGATCCCCAAGAAAGGGGATCGATCCGATCCAGGCAACTATCGACCCATAGCTGTCAACTCAGTCATTTGCAAGGTGCTTGAGCTCCTTATAAATAAGCAGCTCATGCGATACCTAGAGGATCACTCGCTAATCTAATAATAAATAAAAAAACCGACTGCACTTAACCAGCTATTTAACTATAAGCAGGTGGGACTCGAATATCGGTGCATACCTATATGCAAACTGAGTCCCACCTGCTTATAGTTAAATAGCTGGTTAAGTGCAGTCGGGTTTTTTTTATTATTTCATTATTTATTTTTATTTACAGCTTTTTAGATGCATGGCACTCAGGAGATAAATACCTTTCATTTGAGATCTCACTCATCGAAATCCAACGAAACGAAATGAAACATACTAACATACATACATACATACGCGCGAAACACATAACCCTCTCTGATGCAGTCAGGTAAAAAACAATATTGTATTACCCAGTCGAAAGATCACAAAGGTAACAAAGATAGAAAAAACAATGGTAATTAAAAATTTTTTTAAGAAAAAACTTTTTAGCATTAATTAATAGCATTAATGTTTCGCAGAATCAAAAGGACAACAAAACGTCGACAATTGTTTCGCCTCTAAACGAGGCATTATCAAGACTGTCTCAGAGAGAACAGCCAAATGCTTGCTGTTCTCTCTGAGACAGTCTTGATAATGCCTCGTTTAGAGGCGAAACAATTGTCGACGTTTTGTTGTCCTTTTGATTCTGCGAAAAATTAATGCTATTAATTAATGCTAAAAAGTTTTTTCTTAAAAAAATTATTACTTACCATTGTTTTGTCATGGATTTTCGCCAAGTAACGCCTGTTTCTATCCAATATTAAAGATAGAAAAATAAAAAAAAACATACAGTCAAATTGCGAACCTTCTCCTTTTTTTAAAGTCGGTTAAAAATGTGTAAATATGTATTAGTTTTTAATGTTAATAAATAGTAATGTGTTCATATTAACCATGGAGCAACACGGTTGTCGTATACGGTCGTCGTATACGACGGGAGAGGCCATTATGCATTTTCCCGATACATTAAAGTCTATAATTTTTGGTGCGGGGGGGTCATCGACACGCACACATTCTCAGACGCTCAAACCCAATCAGGTGCCACTATGAAACTCACACATGACAATAAGAATAACACATTAACATTTTCACAAACACATACATTGTACATTTTGTATCATAACACTATAATGACAAGACAAAAAGTTACCGCCCACTTTTGATGTAACAGTGTCGATACACGTGGAACAGCCGCGTGATACGGGAACTATGTGGTGTGTAGAGTAGTAGTTATCTAGATAAAGAGATGCTTAGATGGTTCGGGCACGTAGAAAAGATGGATGAAAGGATGTTGATGAAACAGGTCAGTACATATTTCGGGTGTTCTTATCAGATCTTAAGCTTCAACTGACTATTTTTCAAAATGAGAAAATATACATTTTTCACATCGTAAAATAGCGTAGCGTTCTTCCGAGTTTAGATACACTATTATACGCATGTCGCTTCAACTACGAGTCGCGTCAACTCGTATAAAGCGCGTGCAATTTGACAGAATTCAAACGGGCAATCAATAAGTGCAATCAAAAAAAAAATATTTCTTGTTTCTTTTTTAATTGGAATACATTGAAAAATTATCTAAGAACTTTTTTGCTTTGGCATCTGATTTCTCCCTGCCTCCGGATTGTGGAACGCTAAAAAAACGCTATGTGTATAAATAGATTTTACGATGTGAAAAATGTTTATTTTCTCATTTTGAAAAATAGCCAGTTGAAGCTTAAGATTTGATAAGTATTCCGCCGCAGGATGTTTTTGAACTAGATCAAAACTCGGCGAGATAAAAAATGTTGAATGTGACCATTTTTGCGCTTTAAAATGGCTGTAACTTCTTTAAAACTAATTTTTTCGAAAAAATCATCAAGTAAACAGTGTTCTATTTTGCCCGTTTTACCCTTAGAAATCATTTTCCAATATAAAAACCAACTTTTTATCAGTTAACAAATTAATTTGTTTATAACAATTAATAGCCCAACCGCACAAATTTTGTTTTATTACCAATCGACGCCTTTTGGTCCAAGGTTTACAAAAAGTACAAATTTGTATTGGGGAAATCACATTTTCACTGATTGGTCAGTCATTTTCATTTCTAAGCACTTTTTCGGGGGTTTTCGCTTGCCTATTACGGCAAGAAGCGACTTGTTTTATACTATGTTAAGATTACAATAATGATTATATTGAACCTCTTTGCATTTGCAATTTTTTATCGATATCTAAGTTGGTATATCGTGTTGTCATGGCGACATACCTATAACAAAGTAATTGTCAGGGTTCCTGATAGCATGGCATCGGATGAGTTCGTCGATAACCAATGATATCGCAGAAAAGTCCGAACGCGTGACTCAATTAACACATTTTTTCAAAATTAACGATATTATTGAATAACGACAAACTCTTCCGAGCGCCACGGTAAGGGAGAGTGATAACACGTGGACTATAGACACCATGTTGATAGAAACATCCAAATATAATACTGCGATTATTGCAAATAAATAGGTTTAAAAACACATTAATAATATAATTTGATTAAATATTAGATAGAAATTAAAGGTAAAAACATCTTCTTGTAAACTTGATGAAGCAGATCGCTTTTACAGCAAAAAAACTGAACATTTTAGTGTAATGTCATATCAGGCGCGTAACTAGATTTAGTCTAGTGAGTGATCAAGACGCCAAATTGTTTTGTTCCTAACTAATGGGCCAGTGGCCCTAATCATGTAGGAGCGGGGAACGCTGATGAAGGCGAGGCGGTGTGATATTAACTTACGTTTTAGTTCTAATAATTCGTAGAATTATTTTTTATGCAAGTAAAATGTGGCAACCCTATGGCTTTGGAACTCTTCTTCCTCAACCGTAATAAGTAAAACTGTATCGGATTCAAATATATATAATGACAATCCGATCCAGACTTGTGATTTTTGCAGTAAAAAGATGTTTCGATTATGGCATACAATTAACGATATAAAAAGGTAATACATAGGGTATCCCGGACCCGAAACTCCGGTATCGAAAGCAGATGCACGCCACCGAAGCAGTCAGTCGCTATGAATAGTAATCTTAATCCATGAGAAATATATGCCTTTACAATAAATCCTGTTAACCCCTATGGTATTATAATCTCTGAGATATTTAGATGCCAACGACATTGGGGTAGACGACAGTTAAATCAAATCGCCTTGATCAAGAAATCAAGTTTGCATGAGTTATTAGAATTACTGTCACTTTGAATGAGTCTTATAAGTACTTACGAGAAATTATGATAGGATTTAATATTAAAATTATATTTTGTAATTGGACGTAGTGCTTCAGAATTCAGACTCGTGTCTTGTAAAGAAAATTTAAATTTACAAAAGCTAAACTAAAATTTAGTTTATACTTTCGATTGTTGGCACTTGGTGGTAATACATGATGAACAAACACAATTGTACACTATTCCACAACTTTATTTGATTTATTTTACCGACCACTAAAATAAATTTTTAAATGGCTTGCTAAAATCAAATAAAGTTTTGGAATAGTGTATATTGTAATGTTGTAATTTTTGTAGTGGCAGTATTCCATTTTAGTTGGTTGAAATTTGCATAATAAAGCGGCAACACTGGCTTTCTCCTGATTGGACGCTGGACCACGTGACTTGTGTGACAGCCATTTTATACAAGCGAGCTACGCTCGTATCACATATTTATATTACAATTTAATTTATTGTAATTTATTTCGAAGTTTGGTAAGTTTTAGATAAAATGTTGTTGTGCTAGCGTGAGTTAGCGTATGTACTGTATATTTTGACAGTGGGTTCTCGTTCCTTACAGGTTTGAGTTTGAACGCACACGTGTCTAGAGTTGTCTCACTAAATTTAAACAGGAATCTTTGCCTGATCTGGCCAGGATTGGCTAGAGACCGACTTACACGATACGCATGCTTTGCATGTGTTAGCCGGATTTAATCGGGTGAAGCTTGGATATTCGCCTCCGAAAGGTATGTACACATAATATGTACGACGTGGTAGGCGCTTAGATAATAACAGTGGCCATAATGCATGGAATAAGTCTTTAACTCCTGTTACAGGAGGCTTACGGTACTACCATACTACCTGGGTGAGAACCCAGCTTCCTTCTGCCTGGAGTGGTCAGAGACCGGAACAGAGACGGTGTCTGCCGGCTTGCAGGAGTGGCGTATTTCACCGGGAAAGTATCTTATAAAATCCCTTAACCTATTACCCTTAATTACCACAGTATCTTCATAAAGATACACTAACGTTACCGACCAAGCGCATCAACCATATACCCTGTATTACTGAATAACATAGCACCTAGAATAGACCTAAATTGTATCCTAGGCTAAAAGTACATTAAATCCTTGCAGAGGGGAACCCTCAGTTCCCCTATATTATCTTAGAAGGTTCTTACAATAAAAATATAGTGGCTTAAATGAATACTTTATTTCTAATCATTGACAACCCAACTTCCAAAATTATAAACATTACATGGCGCTCGAACTGGTTTGTTGGTATGTGCGAATATTTTCCCTGTCAGTAATCATTGCTTACTGAAAGGTTGGTCGGTGACGATACAAATACATAGTATTTATTAGTGTTAATTTGTTTTTCAAATAGATGTACTACACAAATACACACTCCTTGGTGAGTTGTTACTAAACAATGCTAGACATAAGCTTATACTTAACTAACCTACAAGTTAAAAAAAAAAAAAAAACAACTTTGGTGACATTCATACTTTTTTTTGTTGTTTTACATAATATTATTATTGGTACCTACTTATTATTGGTTGCTAGTATTGGTACCCTGTTTGTATTTTTTTTTGTTGTTGAACAGGAGATTGGGTAACTACCTATATGAATACAAATTTCTTTGTATTGTTTTCACTACATATCCAAATTAAGACTTGACTTTTTGTCAATAGTAATTTAACAATTAAATCTAAGTTTTCATTGAAAACGTACCTATACAATTACACAACCATAGATGTGTGTCACCATGACCAAACGTTGAACCTATTTTTATTTTCTAAATACTACTACTATGTACTATCTTTATTTTTTGTTTGTTCTATTGAAAGGTGTACCATATACAGGTCTCATTTGACAATTTACAAATGTTCTATATACAAGACATTAATTGTACCCTACTTATCTTTTTATCATTGTAACAATGTGTTTTTTTGTTGTGTATTTCGATAACTGTGTATTATCATAACTTTTAACATGAGTGTACTACTTATGCGCATTTATTAACTTGTGTACAACTAGAAGAGGTCTTAGAGATACCCATGGTGAAATGTGTGTTGGTCGGTCACGCTAGGTATTTGAACCTATAATTTACTTTACTTACTTTACTTTACCTACGTTAGTCTTGTCCTACTGAAGGATGGAGGATATAAATAAAGGTGATCACACACCTTCAACCATAAATAAGGGTGATCACACACCTTCAACCATAAATAAGGGTAATCATACACCTTCAACCATAAATAAGGGTGAGCTCACACTTACAGGTGCCGAGACAACTATACACCCAGTGATTACTTGCGATGGATATTCAAGTGTACATTCGTTAGGGTTGAAGTTTAATGGCAAGGGTTGTGTCATCGAATTTATTGAGCGTGTACAGGAGCTTTGTTTGTCGCGGGGTATATCAGACCAAAAGTTGTTGGCATCTGCTGCTGAATTATTTACAGAGGAGGCATTGTTCTGGTACCGAGGCATCAAGACGGAAGTCGCGTCCTGGGCTCAGCTAAAGAGTTTTATGCTCGACGAATACCTACCCTTCGACTTCGACCATCTATTTTTACAGGAAATCCGTTCTCGAACTCAAGGACCCGATGAAAACATTGTTACTTATTTAAGCATAATGCAGAATTATTTTTCGAGACTACGGTCTCCTATTACCGAAGCTGAGAAGTTAACTATAGTTACTTATAATATTAGGCCTTTCTATTCCACAAAGCTGGCACTACAGCAAGTCAGTCCTTGGTCTGAGCTAAAGAAATATTGTCGTCTACTTGAACATGCAAAGTATAGGGCCGGTATGTTTATCGAACCACCGCGGCCACACGACAAAATGCTCGCACGCGACTTGGCTTACAAACCTAATAAGTCTGTAACATGTGCGGCAGTAAATAATACATTAATTAAGTTTTGCGTCCGTTGTCGTATTAACGGACATTCGCTTGGGGAATGTAAAGCGCCCAAGATATTAATTTGTTATAGGTGTGGGGAACGAGACTTCACTGCCTTAACTTGCCCTAAGTGTTCAACGAACACGAACACTTACAAACCTAATAAGTCTGCAACATGTGCGGCGGTAAGAAATACATTAATTAAGTTTTGCGTTCGTTGTCGTATTAACGGACATTCGCTAGAGGAATGTACGGCCCCCAAGATAGTGATTTGTTATAGATGTGGTAAACCAGACGTCACTGCCTCAACGTGCCCCAAGTGTTCAACGAAGCAACAACTACCGAGGAATACTAATTCAAAAAAACGTGTAGGCGTGAACCGGGGAAATCGTTCCACAGTTTCCAGTAGAAAGTTTACCAATCGTACAAATTTTTTTTTTAATAATAATAATAAGTGTATTGCCCACAAAA
Source organism: Nudaria mundana (assembly GCA_963556515.1). Taxonomy (NCBI): domain Eukaryota; kingdom Metazoa; phylum Arthropoda; class Insecta; order Lepidoptera; family Erebidae; genus Nudaria; species Nudaria mundana. The sequence goes on along the minus strand of OY748286.1, from coordinate 33,088,534 downwards.
GGCATAACACATCTCGCGGGCTCCCTATTAAGGACAAGCCCTTGGTTCACGTGATTGGCGGTTCTGATACTCGTCCCTTTTTACCCGTAACCATTAATAAAGCTAATTACGAAGGCCTGTTAGATTCAGGCTCTGAAATCTCAATTATTAATAATGTTATTTTAAGTGAACTCGCTAACATTGGGGTTCATGTATCTTATGATTTGGATACAATTACTGCTGCTAATGGTTCGTCTTCCCCCGTCACAGGTTATGTACTTTTACCGGTCACGGTGGGAGACAATACCAAGGTTGTAAAGTTTTATACTACAGGGGTATTAACTTCTGGAGAGCTTTCAATATTGCCCCTGAAATTGTATCAATGTGCAATGGGACCACTTTGGACACCAAAGTTTGATCATGTTTCGGAGGTGCGAGAGCTGCGCGATTTTGATTCTCTCTCCGAGCATCAAAGAAGGCAGGCGGAGCACATCGTGAGACAGTTAACTTCGGTGCTTCCTTATATTCATTTTTTTTTGTTCTCTCTCTTGCCATTTACTATTTGAACTAGTGTTAGCATCTGCCACTACGGCTATCTAGCCGTAGTTGAGTAATCGTGTAGATTAGTCCGTAGGCCCCGATGCGTGGTCTCTTGACTGATCATGATGCCAAGGACGACCCACACCTTGTTAAACAGTGTGTACCTTACGTTAGGCTCCACCTAAAATTTCTACGTATTGTTGTTTGCATGTTAGGATTAGTGCTGTGTGTATTCACACTTAGTATTCCCGATTACAACCTTGACAAGGTTTTTTTTCTCTTCAGATGTTTTTTTTTTGTTTGTGTATTAGGTTAAGTTAACATGTTAGGTTAGTTCGTGTGAATTAGTTCGTAGGCCTCGATGCGTGGCTCCTTATAGGGACCATGATGCCAAGGACAAGTCACCCTAGTTATTTCCTTCATCTTTACTTATCTGCTTAGGATTTTCCTATTCCTAATTTTTGTTTTACAGTGTTTAGTGCTGTATTGTTGTTGTTTTCTCCTTGTTTTAGGTCCTTAATTTAAGTACCGACGTGGGCGTCGGATCGAATTCCCTACGTGAATTCTTGCGTGGTTGGGGGGGTGTTGTAATGTTGTAATTTTTGTAGTGGCAGTATTCCATTTTAGTTGGTTGAAATTTGCATAATAAAGCGGCAACACTGGCTTTCTCCTGATTGGACGCTGGACCACGTGACTTGTGTGACAGCCATTTTATACAAGCGAGCTACGCTCGCATCACATATTTATATTACAATTTAATTTATTGTAATTTATTTCGAAGTTTGGTAAGTTTTAGATAAAATGTTGTTGTGCTAGCGTGAGTTAGCGTATGTACTGTATATTTTGACAGTGGGTTCTCGTTCCTTACAGGTTTGAGTTTGAACGCACACGTGTCTAGAGTTGTCTCACTAAATTTAAACAGGAATCTTTGCCTGATCTGGCCAGGATTGGCTAGAGACCGACTTACACGATACGCATGCTTTGCATGTGTTAGCCGGATTTAATCGGGTGAAGCTTGGATATTCGCCTCCGAAAGGTATGTACACATAATATGTACGACGTGGTAGGCGCTTAGATAATAACAGTGGCCATAATGCATGGAATAAGTCTTTAACTCCTGTTACAGGAGGCTTACGGTACTACCATACTACCTGGGTGAGAACCCAGCTTCCTTCTGCCTGGAGTGGTCAGAGACCGGAACAGAGACGGTGTCTGCCGGCTTGCAGGAGTGGCGTATTTCACCGGGAAAGTATCTTATAAAATCCCTTAACCTATTACCCTTAATTACCACAGTATCTTCATAAAGATACACTAACGTTACCGACCAAGCGCATCAACCATATACCCTGTATTACTGAATAACATAGCACCTAGAATAGACCTAAATTGTATCCTAGGCTAAAAGTACATTAAATCCTTGCAGAGGGGAACCCTCAGTTCCCCTATATTATCTTAGAAGGTTCTTACAATAAAAATATAGTGGCTTAAATGAATACTTTATTTCTAATCATTGACAACCCAACTTCCAAAATTATAAACATTACATGGCGCTCGAACTGGTTTGTTGGTATGTGCGAATATTTTCCCTGTCAGTAATCATTGCTTACTGAAAGGTTGGTCGGTGACGATACAAATACATAGTATTTATTAGTGTTAATTTGTTTTTCAAATAGATGTACTACACAAATACACACTCCTTGGTGAGTTGTTACTAAACAATGCTAGACATAAGCTTATACTTAACTAACCTACAAGTTAAAAAAAAAAAAAAAACAACTTTGGTGACATTCATACTTTTTTTTGTTGTTTTACATAATATTATTATTGGTACCTACTTATTATTGGTTGCTAGTATTGGTACCCTGTTTGTATTTTTTTTTGTTGTTGAACAGGAGATTGGGTAACTACCTATATGAATACAAATTTCTTTGTATTGTTTTCACTACATATCCAAATTAAGACTTGACTTTTTGTCAATAGTAATTTAACAATTAAATCTAAGTTTTCATTGAAAACGTACCTATACAATTACACAACCATAGATGTGTGTCACCATGACCAAACGTTGAACCTATTTTTATTTTCTAAATACTACTACTATGTACTATCTTTATTTTTTGTTTGTTCTATTGAAAGGTGTACCATATACAGGTCTCATTTGACAATTTACAAATGTTCTATATACAAGACATTAATTGTACCCTACTTATCTTTTTATCATTGTAACAATGTGTTTTTTTGTTGTGTATTTCGATAACTGTGTATTATCATAACTTTTAACATGAGTGTACTACTTATGCGCATTTATTAACTTGTGTACAACTAGAAGAGGTCTTAGAGATACCCATGGTGAAATGTGTGTTGGTCGGTCACGCTAGGTATTTGAACCTATAATTTACTTTACTTACTTTACTTTACCTACGTTAGTCTTGTCCTACTGAAGGATGGAGGATATAAATAAAGGTGATCACACACCTTCAACCATAAATAAGGGTGATCACACACCTTCAACCATAAATAAGGGTAATCATACACCTTCAACCATAAATAAGGGTGAGCTCACACTTACAGGTGCCGAGACAACTATACACCCAGTGATTACTTGCGATGGATATTCAAGTGTACATTCGTTAGGGTTGAAGTTTAATGGCAAGGGTTGTGTCATCGAATTTATTGAGCGTGTACAGGAACTTTGTTTGTCGCGGGGTATATCAGACCAAAAGTTGTTGGCATCTGCTGCTGAATTATTTACAGAGGAGGCATTGTTCTGGTACCGAGGCATCAAGACGGAAGTCGCGTCCTGGGCTCAGCTAAAGAGTTTTATGCTCGACGAATACCTACCCTTCGACTTCGACCATCTATTTTTACAGGAAATCCGTTCTCGAACTCAAGGACCCGATGAAAACATTGTTACTTATTTAAGCATAATGCAGAATTATTTTTCGAGACTACGGTCTCCTATTACCGAAGCTGAGAAGTTAACTATAGTTACTTATAATATTAGGCCTTTCTATTCCACAAAGCTGGCACTACAGCAAGTCAGTCCTTGGTCTGAGCTAAAGAAATATTGTCGTCTACTTGAACATGCAAAGTATAGGGCCGGTATGTTTATCGAACCACCGCGGCCACACGACAAAATGCTCGCACGCGACTTGGCTTACAAACCTAATAAGTCTGTAACATGTGCGGCAGTAAATAATACATTAATTAAGTTTTGCGTCCGTTGTCGTATTAACGGACATTCGCTTGGGGAATGTAAAGCGCCCAAGATATTAATTTGTTATAGGTGTGGGGAACGAGACTTCACTGCCTTAACTTGCCCTAAGTGTTCAACGAACACGAACACTTACAAACCTAATAAGTCTGCAACATGTGCGGTGGTAAGAAATACATTAATTAAGTTTTGCGTTCGTTGTCGTATTAACGGACATTCGCTAGAGGAATGTACGGCCCCCAAGATAGTGATTTGTTATAGATGTGGTAAACCAGACGTCACTGCCTCAACGTGCCCCAAGTGTTCAACGAAGCAACAACTACCGAGGAATACTAATTCAAAAAAACGTGTAGGCGTGAACCGGGGAAATCGTTCCACAGTTTCCAGTAGAAAGTTTACCAATCGTACAAATTTTTTTTTTAATAATAATAATAAGTGTATTGCCCACAAAAGGCATAACACATCTCGCGGGCTCCCTATTAAGGACAAGCCCTTGGTTCACGTGATTGGCGGTTCTGATACTCGTCCCTTTTTACCCGTAACCATTAATAAAGCTAATTACGAAGGCCTGTTAGATTCAGGCTCTGAAATCTCAATTATTAATAATGTTATTTTAAGTGAACTCGCTAACATTGGGGTTCATGTATCTTATGATTTGGATACAATTACTGCTGCTAATGGTTCGTCTTCCCCCGTCACAGGTTATGTACTTTTACCGGTCACGGTGGGAGACAATACCAAGGTTGTAAAGTTTTATACTACAGGGGTATTAACTTCTGGAGAGCTTTCAATATTGCCCCTGAAATTGTATCAATGTGCAATGGGACCACTTTGGACACCAAAGTTTGATCATGTTTCGGAGGTGCGAGAGCTGCGCGATTTTGATTCTCTCTCCGAGCATCAAAGAAGGCAGGCGGAGCACATCGTGAGACAGTTAACTTCGGTGCTTCCTTATATTCATTTTTTTTTGTTCTCTCTCTTGCCATTTACTATTTGAACTAGTGTTAGCATCTGCCACTACGGCTATCTAGCCGTAGTTGAGTAATCGTGTAGATTAGTCCGTAGGCCCCGATGCGTGGTCTCTTGACTGATCATGATGCCAAGGACGACCCACACCTTGTTAAACAGTGTGTACCTTACGTTAGGCTCCACCTAAAATTTCTACGTATTGTTGTTTGCATGTTAGGATTAGTGCTGTGTGTATTCACACTTAGTATTCCCGATTACAACCTTGACAAGGTTTTTTTTCTCTTCAGATGTTTTTTTTTTTGTTTGTGTATTAGGTTAAGTTAACATGTTAGGTTAGTTCGTGTGAATTAGTTCGTAGGCCTCGATGCGTGGCTCCTTATAGGGACCATGATGCCAAGGACAAGTCACCCTAGTTATTTCCTTCATCTTTACTTATCTGCTTAGGATTTTCCTATTCCTAATTTTTGTTTTACAGTGTTTAGTGCTGTATTGTTGTTGTTTTCTCCTTGTTTTAGGTCCTTAATTTAAGTACCGACGTGGGCGTCGGATCGAATTCCCTACGTGAATTCTTGCGTGGTTGGGGGGGTGTTGTAATGTTGTAATTTTTGTAGTGGCAGTATTCCATTTTAGTTGGTTGAAATTTGCATAATAAAGCGGCAACACTGGCTTTCTCCTGATTGGACGCTGGACCACGTGACTTGTGTGACAGCCATTTTATACAAGCGAGCTACGCTCGCATCACATATTTATATTACAATTTAATTTATTGTAATTTATTTCGAAGTTTGGTAAGTTTTAGATAAAATGTTGTTGTGCTAGCGTGAGTTAGCGTATGTACTGTATATTTTGACAGTGGGTTCTCGTTCCTTACAGGTTTGAGTTTGAACGCACACGTGTCTAGAGTTGTCTCACTAAATTTAAACAGGAATCTTTGCCTGATCTGGCCAGGATTGGCTAGAGACCGACTTACACGATACGCATGCTTTGCATGTGTTAGCCGGATTTAATCGGGTGAAGCTTGGATATTCGCCTCCGAAAGGTATGTACACATAATATGTACGACGTGGTAGGCGCTTAGATAATAACAGTGGCCATAATGCATGGAATAAGTCTTTAACTCCTGTTACAGGAGGCTTACGGTACTACCATACTACCTGGGTGAGAACCCAGCTTCCTTCTGCCTGGAGTGGGCAGAGACCGGAACAGAGACGGTGTCTGCCGGCTTGCAGGAGTGGCGTATTTCACCGGGAAAGTATCTTATAAAATCCCTTAACCTATTACCCTTAATTACCACAGTATCTTCATAAAGATACACTAACGTTACCGACCAAGCGCACCAACCATATACCCTGTATTACTGAATAACATAGCACCTAGAATAGACCTAAATTGTATCCTAGGCTAAAAGTACATTAAATCCTTGCAGAGGGGAACCCTCAGTTCCCCTATATTATCTTAGAAGGTTCTTACAATAAAAATATAGTGGCTTAAATGAATACTTTATTTCTAATCATTGACAACCCAACTTCCAAAATTATAAACATTACAATATTAAGTATGTTTGTTCGTCATGTAAACTAAAATTATTATTGTCTGGTTGCAGTTTCCATCAACTGGCATACTGACTATCTATACTACTATAATATTAGTATAGCATATCTACTATAATATTAATACTAAAGGAGTATGAAATTTCGCACACTTATAGTTTATAGAGACGAGTGGTGCATGGAGCTACGAAGGGTGCATGGAGCTACAAGGGGTGCATGGAGCTACGAGTAGTGCATGGAGCTACGAGCGGTGCATGGAACTACGAAGTGTGCGTGGAGCTTTGGGTGGTGAATAGAGCTACGAGGGGTGATGGAGCTACGACGGGTGCGTGGAGCTACACGGTGTGCATGGAGCTACGAGTGGTGCCTAGAGCTACGAGGGGTGCATGGAGCTTAGAGGGGTGCATGGAGCTACGAGGGGTGCATGGAGCTACGAGCGGTGCATGTGATAGTAAGAAAGTTCGAAATTTTCACAGATGATGTATTTCTGTTGCCTCTATAACAGCAAATACTAAAAAATTGAATATAACAAACGTGACTTTTTGCCGTTTTAGCAGAAAATTTAGCACTAAAACAAAATCTCTCACACTACCATGTATTTGAAACACACACATGCATCTATACATTGGAGATATTTGAAAAAAAATACTTGGGTTATGTTATGTTAACGATACTGAACACGAAAATTTTTTTTTTTAATTTCCTGTCTGTTTGTCTGTTTGTTCGCGATGGACGCAGAAACTACTGAACGGATTTTGATGCAGTTTTTTTTGTTAGACAGGGCTTGGTCAGACTTAAAATCTTACGTTTATGGAACCGGAGATGTGACCAAAAATATAATAAACTGAATTTAACGGAGATATATAGATGTCACTTTTTATTACTATTGGTCAATTTTTATAGCTTATTATTATTGTTAGGTATTATTGTTAAGTAGTATTTATTAGTAAGTAAATAAATATACTTCATTTTTACACACGTAATTGTGTAAACAAATACGATGTACCATGTAAACGAATATGTTAGATAAATATCATATCAATATTATATAAATGCGAAAGTACCTCTGTCTGTTACGCTTTCACGCCTACATCACTGAACTGATATTGATAAAATTTGGTACAAGGATAGATTAGATCTTAAGAGAGGACATTTATGATGGTATGTTTGGTCGCGATAACCGACATCCACGCGGGCGGAGCCGCGGGCAAAAACTAGTATATTATTTAGGTGCCATAGTGTTTATTGTTAAAGTATGTTAAAGTATGTGGTTGTCAGTATAATTTGTCTATTTATAGTTTTCTATGATTTTTCATAAGTATATGTATATAGGAGATGGAAGATTTGCGTCGGGAGGTCGCTGAGTTGACCACAGTGGTCAAGGCACCTCCAGGTCCCATGCCGCCTCCTCCTCTGACGGTTGGACCAGCGCCGAAGACGGCGCCTAGGACCGCGTCCACCACGGCGCCCGCTACGCCGCCACAGCCTGTGCCGACTACGGTGCAGGTCCTGACGGCGATCGAGAGGCACCTCGCGGTCCTGGAGGACCGGGCGTACCGCCCTCCGCTAGCGCGCCCCGCGTTTTCATACGCGGCGGCTGTTGGCGGTGCTCCCGCTCCCGGTCCTAGCGGCACACCTGCTGTCCGCCGCCCCGCTCCGCCCCGTCCGCTTCGGTGAGCCGGATGCCGGCCGAGACCGCGGCCCAGGCGCGGAAGGCCAAGGGGCGCGGTAAGAAGGGTGGAACCCCTGCCGCCTCGTCTTCCTCTAACGTCGCTCCCGTTGCTTCCTTACATCCCTCCAGACGGGAGGGATGGGAAGTAGTGGGAGCCAAGAAGAGGAAGACGAAGGCTGCCAAGAAAGCGGCCAAAGCCACCGCGGCGAAGGCGCCGAAGAGGCCCCGCCCTCCTCGCTCCACCGCCGTCGTCCTGACGGTGACGACGGTGGGTTTGGAGAAAGGGGTGGGGTACGCCGACGTACTGAGGACCGTGAAGTCCTCAGTCAACCTCTCGGCCCTCGAAATACAAGGGGGGCTCCGGTGCAAGACGACACGCACCGGGGCTCGCCTCCTCGAGGTCTCCGGCGCCTCCAGCGGCCCTAAAGCTGACGCCCTAGCGGCTCAGCTTAGGGTTGCGCTGGACGAAGAAGCCGTCCGCGTCACAAGACCCACCAAATGCGCTGCATTGCGCATCACGGGTCTGGATGACGCGGCCACGACGGAGGTAGGGGCGGCTGCCCCCGTGACCAGGTGAAGGCTGGAGATATCTCCTTCGGCTCCACTGGTCTCGGGATGACAGTCGTCCAGTGCCCCGTCGCGGCGGCACTGAAAGTGGCGGACGGACGAAGCCTCCTCGTAGGGGGCTTCCTAAAGGCGCAGGTGCACCTCCTTCGTGCCCGGGAAATCATCGTTTCCGGTGCATGGTGGTGGGGCACGTCGGAGTGCAGTGTACAGCGGAAGTCAGCGTGGGCGATCGGTGCTTCCGCTGCAGCCGGCCCGGTCACAAGGCAAGTGCCTGTGACGCCCCGCCTCGCTGCTTTAGATGCGTGGCGGAGGGCAAGACCGCGGATCACCGGGTCGGCAGCACAACCTGCGCCGCCTCGAGGCCAAAACCTCGTCCGTCCACTGAGAGCGGTGAGGGTACCGCCCTTGCGCGGCCAGTTGTTTCGCGGCGGGATGCGGTTATGGACGTCAATTAATGTCTGACGCCCGTATCCGTATCCTGCAAGTGAATTTGAACCACTGCCGTGCTGCTCAGGATCTTCTGTACCAGAGCATCCGACAGTGGTCCATAAACTTGGCCGTGGTCGCCGAGCCGTACTACGTCCACCCGGGAAGCCCGGTGGACGAGGACGGCGCCCGTACCTACAGGTCAGGGAGAAACTCCGACCTAGGGCGCCCCCACTGACCCAGAGTCTCCAGCCACAGCAGCTGGAGCGGGTCATGGGCTCCCTGTTTCCGACGAGCGCGGAGGAGCACGTCCCTCTGCGCATGGCTCCGTCTCTGCCCGACGCGGATAGCACCAGCGAGGACGACGTACCCGAAGTCAGGGTGGGGGAGCTAGGTGCGGCAGTACTCCGGCTTAAACGCCGGAAAATCACTGCCCCCGGACCCGACGGCATTCCTGGCCGTGCATGGGTCCTGGCCCTCGAAGAACTCGGGTCTCGACTGATGGGGCTCTTTAGCGCATGCCTCGAAAGGGGCCAGTTTCCCAAGGTGTGGAGGACGGGGAAACTGGTCCTGATCCGTAAGGTGGGGCGGCCGGTGGAATCACCGTCCGGATACCGGCCGATCGTGTTGCTCGACGAGGTGTGTAAGCTCTTTGAGCGAATTATCGCGGAACGCCTCGTCGAGCATCTCACGAGTGTGGGGCCAGACCTGGCGGATAACCAGTTCGGTTTCCGTCGGGGACGCTCCACCGTGAGCGCGATCATGCGCGTGAAGAGCCTGACGGAGGAAGCAGTCTCGCAGGGCAAGGTGGTGGTGGCGGTGTCTCTTGACATCACCAACGCGTTCAACACCTTGCCATGGAGCTGCGTTAGGGAGGCGCTCGTGTATCACGAAACGCCTCTCTACCTCCGTCGTATTGTCGGGGCCTATCTCTCGGAGAGGGCCATAGCTTTCCCCAGCTGGCTCGGGCCAGCTCGGCGAGATGTGTCGTGCGGTGTTCCACAGGGGTCGGTCCTGGGGCCGCTTCTGAGGAACATCGGCTACGACTGGGTGCTGCGGGGTGCATTGCCTAGGGGCGTCGGCGTAACGGGCTACGTCGACGATACCCTCGTCACGGCGCGGGGTGCAACGTACCAGGAGGCAGCACTCAAGGTCACGACGGGTGTTGCTCGAGTCGTGGGTCGGATACGGCAGCTGGGACTGGAGGTGGCCTTGCACAAGTCCGAGGTTCTGTGTTTTCACAGACCTCGGAACGGTCCACCCGAAGGTACCAGCATAAATGTGGGAGGCGTTAGCATCGGAATCAAGCCCTCGATGAAGTACCTAGGGATCGTACTTGATAGTCGATAGAACTTCGGACCACATTTCCGAAGTTTGGTCCCCAAGGTGACGCAGGCATCGGTCGCGCTTTCGCGACTGATGCCCAACCTAAAGGGACCCTTCGCCTCCTGCAGGAGACTGTACCTGGGGATCGTGCGGAGTATGGCCCTATACGGGGCTCCCGTATGGGCGGATAGGTTGGCGGTCAAGGGGAACGTGACTCTGTTAAACAGACCACTTCGAACCTTGGCCGTCAGAACAATACAGGGGTACCGCACGATCTCCGGAGAGGCTGCATGTCTCCTAGCCGGGACCCCTCCATGGGACCTGGAAGCGAGAGCCCTTGCGTCATTGTTCCAATGGCGCAAGGAGGCGCTGGAGCGGGACCACAGGCCTGCCAGGATCTCATGGAGTCATAGAGGGTGCGACTTGAGCATCCCAAGGGGGGTGCCACCATCATCGCGGCGGTGAGACCGATCATGGACGATTGGCTGCCGAGGCAGCATGGTGACCTCACGTACCGTGCGACGCAGATCGTTGCCGGGCATGGATGCTTCGGTAGCTATCTGTTTCGCATGCATCGTGAGGTCACACCCCGGTGTCAACACTGCGAGGTTTCCGACGACGACACCGCACTCCACACGTTGGTGGAGTGCTCAGCGTGGGCGAGTCAGCGCCGGAACCTCGTAGTGGGTCTGGGCGTGGATACCCTCTCGCTGGGGACCATGCTTCAAGCCATGGTATCCAGCGGGAGTAGGTGGAACGCGGCCGTGTCCTTCTGCGAGCAAGTCATGCTCGCGAAGGAGGCGGCTGGGAGGGAGAGGGAGCGTACCCTCCCCGCCGAGTTCCGTAGTCGGCGGCCAAGCCGCCCCAGACTACGTGACTACGCCCAAGACTATCGTCCTCCATGATCGGGGCCTGAGGACGGCGGGATCGCTACCCACCGTCCTTACAGAAGCAGGCTAGAAGGGTTGCGTGCTGCGGGGCCTTTGCCCCATAGCACGCAACCAGATTCACTCACTGACGCGGGATAAAACCCGACCCCAATGACGCGGGATTCTCGTCCCGACCAAACACCCGCAGAGACCACAGAGGTGGTCAAAGTCCGCCGGGCGCCACTGGACATACATAACGAACGTTAGAGCGGCCGCGGACTTGGGCCGCGGAATTAAAAAAAAAAATAAAAAAAAAAGTATATATATATATGTTGGGGCTCGTGGTCTAGTGGTAACCGACAATATTAATACATTGCAAAGGTTAAGCAACATCTAGTCACGCCGGTATTAGGATGGGTGACCATTTATTAAGACACTGAGACCCGTGCCTCGAAGAGCACGTTAAGCCGTCGGTCCCGGTTGTCATACGAACATCTATGGCAGTCGTAAGGGGTAGTTGGTGCCCTTAAAAATCTGACCGGTCTAACTACAGAACTCGATATTGGTTGTGAAGGTCAGATGGCAGTCGCTTCACGGAAAATATCGAAGTTCAGCCGAATCACAGTTAGACTGGAAAGCCGACCCCAACTAAGTTGGGAAAGGCTCGGTGAATGATGATGATGATGATTTATATATGTTGCATGTATGCTTTATTAGTAAGTCCGTATCAATCACTCGTGGCCCCTGTTCATTACGAATGATAGGAAATGTGCCCTGACGCTTTGTAAGCAATCGTGAGGCAACTCTTTTTTTTTTAATTCCGAGCGACCGCGGCCGCTCCCATGTCCTTGGCTGCGGGCGTCTCTGGTACACACCAGAAGGCCCTTTTGATCGAGTTACCCGAAATGCGAGATGCCAATGAAGGTGTTATACCTAAATATAAGATTTGCCTAAAAAGCTGTTTGCCTTAAGCGAGAAACGCCCATGAAGCTGCATGCCTGAAATGTGAAGGTGACTAAGAAGCACATTGCCTAAAGTCGTTGCCTATAAAGCAAAATATAATAAGTGGTTAAATGCCTACACAACAAAATGCCTTAGTGGTAAAATGTTTACAAAGCAAAATGCCAAAGTGGTGAAATGCCTATAAAGCAAATAACACCAAAGCTGATTCATCCTTCCCCATCATTTTAAATGCCTCGGTGGCGCAGTGGCACGAGAGTGGAACTGCCGCCCCGAGGTCCCGGGTTCGATTCCCGGGTCGAATCAAAAATTTTCACAGAATGTTGGTTTCGGACTTTGGGTATTTTCTAACCCTTTTGAGCGAAGAACCTAAATTACACGATGTATGTATATTTCGTATATTATATCCGAATATAATTATGTATGTTTATCGCAAAAAGGTGATACAACATCCAGTTGGTGTTGGTCCGGGGTGGTACTACCGTGTATCTGTGCTAAAGGCCCTTCCGTTTACGGCGTGCGTACCACCTATTCTCTGACCTGAGCATGAAGGGTTCTGTACCATAATAAGTATACCAAAACGGCGAAAAAATCATTTGTTGTATAGCCCCCCTAAGAAAAATTATTTTGAGATTCAACATTTTGCGAATCGCAACATTTTGAGAATTCAACATTAAGAGAATTCAACATTATGTTCCGGAATGTTCTTTTCTTCGCTGCCAATTTTCCTGAGACTATGCAGACATAATTTTTTTTTTGCATTTCAGACAATCAGCTTCCTAGTCATTTCACATTTCAGGCATGCTGCTTCATTGTCATCTCTCGTTTAGGGCAAACAGCCCTCTCAGACATCTTGTATTTCTAGCAAACTACCTTATAGGT